>VXBJ01007822.1:51365-75724 GCA_013400055.1 Nycticryphes semicollaris
CCCCCCCCCAACCCGACCACCCACTGCCCCCTCTCTCCTCCCTGTCGCCTCACGGAGATGCAGCAGTGGAGGCTGAGACAAGGTGCAAAGGAGAATATGAACCAAACTCTTGTTAAGCCTTGAGGGGGGTGAAAAAAACAAAAAAAAAAAAGAGAAAAAAAAGGAAAAAAACCCTAAACAAAACCCAGGGCTGTTGCTAAAGGGGTAGGATCTTCACCAGCCGTGGCAGCAGCGGGCTCAGCGCTCAGTTTGCATAGCATAGTGATGTCTTCCTTTTGCACAGACACCGTGCCCCAAAAAGAAAACGGGTGGAGTGAGTTCCCGCCGTCAGGACAGATCAACGGGCTGACAGGCCCGGTGTGGTTTTCCAGGAAGGCAAGGCAAGTTTCAATGTCAGAAAGTACAAAAGAAACGGAAAAATAAGGTGTGCTTCTGTCCAGGGGCAGCGCTCGTGGTGACCGGCCTGGGACACGCGGTCCCGCCCGGCAGTGCGATGAGAAGGGAGCTCTTCCCCTTCAGAGCTCGGCAGGAGTGTGCGCCTCGGATTTTTCCCCTCAAAGGAAAGCGCTTGTGCACACTTTCATCAGGAAAAAAAAAAAAACAACCAAAAACCAAAACCAAAACAAAAAACCCAGAGAATCTGCCCGTGTGATATTGGTAATGAGTCGCTGCTACCGCCCCGCTGTGCCCAACGGTCATTCTGTGCAGCAAAATGAGTCTGAAAAGCAGTCACTGCGTCACTGCGGGGGAAAAAGGCTTTTTTTTTTTCCTGTTACAAATCAGTTGGAGTTTCCCCCCACAACAATAAGGAGGATTTCATCATTCTAAGGAACGAATCTGGTGTGCTTTCAGAATTACAAAAAAAAACCCAAGAAAAACCAACCCAATCCTGTGCACGAGATCGGTGATACAATGACACATAGAGCAGCAAAACCTAGCAGCAGAGACGGGGAGGGAGGGTTGGGGGTGCTGGAGTTGGGGTACCCCGGTATTTGGGAAAGCAGCCGGCCCCGGGGCAGAGGCGTGGGGAAGGCGGGTGGGAGACGGGCACTGGGCAGCCCCCGGTGCTGAACGGGCTGCGCTCGGGAACGCTCACGGGGCAGGAAACATCGGAAAGCTCTGGCGTGAGCGTAGGGCCTGAGGGGGGGAAGCGCGGTGATGTAAACTCTGAGCATGTTAATGACTCGTGTATTTTGGCAACAGACTCGGTATCGTATAAAAATAATGTTTAGTAAAAAAATCCCGGTGTCCATCATAAAAATTCAGGAAAAAAAAAAAAGAAAGAAAAGAAAAAAAAAAAAGAAAAAAATCGATAGCAATTTCTGTCCTCATGGGATGAAGATGCCCCCATTTGTCAGAAACAGTTTTAAATAACAAGTAGTACATTGGAAACAAAACTGGGTCAGCAGCCATTAAACGTGTCCTGTATGAAAGTGCACATCTTTCAATGGAGTTTAACCACCATGAGGTCGGGATCTAACACAAAACTGCAACTTAGGAGCAGAGAAATTAACTCCTTCCGATGGAAATATGGACCACCATCAAGACGAGATTACTGTTTTTTCCTTACAAGATTAAAAACATCGAAATTTTGCAGCATCGTAGTAAGGCACTCACCCATGGAAAAGTCTGTGACTGTTGCTTCAAGTGGCAGCAGCGAACTAGCTTTTAACACGAGGAAGACAGTTCTCAGTTCTGAGCTAAGTGCTAGGGTGCCTTACGTCATGGGGAGGGGGGGGAATCGTTCGGGGCCGGGGAACCGTTAGTGTTAGAATTCTCCTATAAACTAGTTGTTTGTTTTTCTTTTCTTCCCCTTAACCCATTAAAGCATCTCGTATTCTAAAATATTAGTTTTATAAATCTAGTCTTCTGTTTTAAGGCTCTAAAAATCCCCTCCCCCCAACCCCCACAAAAAATACCTACCAGCGCCTGGTGGGCAACGGAGGACCAAATCCGCCAGTTCACAGTCAGGAGTCTATAGTATTGCATCTTAAAAATGAAAACCTGCTTCCGCCTCCTGGGAGTTTCATCCCTTTCCTTGAACGCCTTCATGTGTTTGGTCAGGTCAAAATTTTGCAAAGCCAGGAAAAAAATTTAAAAAAAAAGAAATAAAAATACTAAAATCATCGTTCTCTTCCAAATCCTACAAAGGTGTCGGATCTTTCTGTCCCGTGGTGCTGGTCTCCTGCCTCGAATCGACGCTGCCTGCCCTGCAGTGATTTCTCATTGGAAAAAAACCAAGGTGTCCCAATGCTTCCTTTTTTGTATGGCTCCTACAAATCTGAAAGCTTTCTTGAGTGAGGTAACAAAAGTTAGGCTTTCAAGCAAAGTACATGGTACGTAAAGTGTCCTGATGAACCTGCACAGCCTTCGCCAAGGCCTGGGGGTCTCTGCCGTTGCTCTGTCCAGATATATGGCTGCCCTCGCCACTGAAAAAAAATAAAATCAAGGAAATCACTGCGTAATTATTTCATAGTTTCCCTCCCAGGAACATTGAGAAACCCCCTTGGAGATGAGGGTCTGCCAACACGGTCTGGGAGATGTCTCACTGCAGTGTACAGGGATGTCACATGTGTCAGCGACTGTCCCCGGCACCGCAGAGATTACAGCACCTCAAGGTGTCCAGTAGCACTCAAACACCCCAGGGATGCTTCCCCAGGCCCCAGGTGAGCCCAGGATGGGATTTAACCCTCCTTTAATCACAGAATCACAGAATATCAGGGATTGGAAGGGACCTTGAAAGCTCATCCAGTCCAATCCCCCTGCTGGAGCAGGAACACCTAGAGCAGGTCACACAGGAACACATCCAGACGGGTTTTGAATGTCTCCAGAGAAGGAGACTCCACAACCTCTCTGGGCAGCCCGTTCCGACTTGTACCCATTGCCCCTTGTCCTATCACTGCCTGTCACTGAGAAGAGCCTGGCTCCATCCTCCTGACACTCACCCTTTAAGTATTTATAAACATCCATGAGGTCACCCCTCAGTCTCCTCTTCTCCAAGCTAAAGAGACCCAGCTCCCTCAGCCTTTCCTCTTCTGGGAGATGCTCCACTCCCTTCAGCATCTTTGTGGTTCTACGCTGGACTCTCTCCAGCAGTTCCCTGTCCCTCTGGAACTGAGGTGCCCAGAACTGGACACACTATTCCAGATGGGGTCTCACCAGGGCAGAGTAGAGGGGGAAGAGAACCTCTCTTGACCTACTGACCACAGCCCTTCTCATACACCCCAGGATGCCATTAGCCTTCCTGGCCACCAGGGCACAGAGCTGGCTCATGGTCACCCCCAGGTCCCTTTCCCCTACACTGCTTCCCAACTTGTACTGGTACCTGCAGTTGTTCTTGCCCAGATGTAGGACTCTACACTTGCCCTTGTTAAATGTCATTAAATTTCTCTCTGCCCAGCTCTCCAGCCTGTCCAGGTCTCTCTGGATGGCAGCGCGGCCTTCTGGCGTGTCAGCCACTCCACTCAGTTTGGTGTCATCAGCAAACTTGCTGACAGTGTATTCTTTTCCCTCATCCAAGTCATTGATGAATATCATTGATGAATACCAATGACTCCCAGTTTCCCCTGGGCTGGGACCTAAGAGGATGCAGTGTAAGTGGGTCTGCCCCAGAAAGGCTCTGCCACAGCACTGCTCCAACACAGGCACTTCAAACACCAAGGCAGCGCGTTGGTGCCCCGTCCCGTCCCCGAGGATGTGGGCAGAGCCCCCCCTCACCTGTCGTGCTCCTTGTCCACCAGATGGTACCTCGCTCGGAAGGCCACCAGCCGGGCGTAGTACGCCGGGGCAGGGATGGAGACGGAGCGGGTGCAGCGCACGTAGGTATGGCACAGCTGGTAGGTGAGGATCTGCAGCTCATCCGCGGTGAACCGGTTGTCATCCCACAGCACGTAGTAATGGGATGGCCGGCTTGTACCCTGGGAAGGAGAGGGGCACCGTGAGAGGGGCTGCCAGCACACGGAGGCAGCTGTCTTGTATCCTCATCACTGAACAAAACGACCCGGCAGACAGGAGATGCCTCTGCCTCCCTCATCCGGGAACCCCACACGTGCACAGACACCACGAAAGCCCTTAGCACTGAGGGGCAAACCAGTGTCACCGCAGCTGTCCCGTGGTCCAGGCACTGCCAGTGCTGCCACCACCGGCCCCTGCCACCGCACAGCCCACGGCATCGCATCCCCCACCGGAGTGGGCCAGCTCCCTGCCATCCCCGTGGCAGGAGAGGAAGCCAAAACGCCTCCCTTGCGGAAGCAGCTGTAGATTCAATGAGTGCAGTTTTTGCAATACGGTCTCTGACTAATCTTGGCTGCCTGAAGAAAGGCAGCTGCAGAGCGCAGCGCCTGCTCCAGGGATGGCTTTGGCCCCTGCTCTCCCGCCCACGGCCAGACAACAGGTCCCTGCTGATGAGCGGGCACCCCAGCGAGCCCGGCACACTCAGACGCCAGCTCACAAGCTGCTGAATTGGCCTCTCTGAAGGAAGAAAATCTCAGAGGAGAAACTCTTGTCTCCAGGAGAGAAGCCAAGTCCGTGCCACGTCCCCCAGCAGCAGCACTGGCCCGGCACCCGCTCTCCAAACACCACAACGGCAGCTTGGACTGAGCTGCCCAAAGCTCTGGTGCCGGGGGGAGGTTGTGACAGGGCCAGGTCAGACACACGAGGGTACAATCTGCAACAACAGCCACGGACAACAGGCAGCAGCAGCACAAGAGCCAGCCCCCACAGCATGGTACCTGAATGCCTGCGTGACTGCACAGGTAGAAGTCGAACTCAAAGGGGTGGGTGATATTTGTATCCACTGTTGTTCCTGCTGGGATGTTCCCGCTCTTCCCGATCTACAGAGAACAGAGAGAGAGATCCAGGCACTGCAGAGTGTGGTTATTTGCCCGGAGCACCGTTGGCAACGCCTGCCCTGTACCAGGGCCAGGGCACAGAGTGTCCATCTCAGTGGCTCGGTTTGAGAGCACCGTGCAGAGCTGGTCCTCCGCTGCCCATTACAGGGGGACAGGAGCAGCTCATTCTGCTCTGCTCCCTGCCCCGACAGGCTCGCTGGCATCTTCTGTGAGCATCAACACCAGGCATGACACAGAGACAGAGCAAAGGGAAGGAAAGCAGGCAGGGTAAAGGCTGGGCACTGGGCCATCCTATTGCAGAAATGAGGATTAAGTGAGCAAACTCCAGGGATCTCTGCAGAGTGTATATTAGAGCCTCTGCCATGAGGCACTGGGCTCCTGCACCGTGATCAAAAGTTGTCCTCAGTTCCCCAGATTAAATCTTCCTGCTCAGGTAGAGCCAGAGGCTGGTTAGACTAGATCTAACCATTAAATTTAGATCAAATCTAGGAAAAGCGACAGCGATCGGTGTTACAGCCCAGCACACAGGAACAAGCTGTGAGCAAGGGGTTATTCATCCTGTCACGTCAGCGGCTGCAGCTATCACCAAAACAACAGATGTTTTCAAGCCAACAGAGGCTATTTCAAGAGAGTCACCAGGATCATCAGCACCCAGTAACTCCTAATAACAGCAAACAGCTGTCTGGGTTTCTAGAAGCAGCTTAATCCCCACGGATGCTGGGGGCAACCGAGCAGCACGTTCCATTCAAGAGCTCTCCCCTCGGCAAAGGCAAGGGCTGTGGGGATGAATGAGCCGCCTCCAGCCCCGGCACCGCGCGTCACTCACCCTCTCGTTCTTGTCTGCACAAAAGAGACGGGTGTGATGCCTTTTCTGGACGACGATGTAGGTGATGCCAGGCTGGTAATCCTTTTCCAGTTTGATGCAGGCGTCTCGGATCGCGAGGAGCTCATAGTGAAGGATCTGGAGGGACAAGCACAGGCAGAGTGAGGGGACACACCAGCACACAGCCGTCCCCGCAGGAGCCGGGGGAGCCCCACTGTCCCAAGGGCACCCGCAGGGTCCTCACCTGTGGGAGCTGCCCCTCGGGAACGCCATCGCGGTAGAAGATGATCCTGGTGGGTTTGAAGCGGGTGGATTTGTAGAACTGGATGAGGAGCTCCCTCACCATGTAGGACAAGTCCTCGATGATTTCCTGGCGAGGACGCTGGACGCGCACCGTGGCACAGTACCGGCTGGGATGGGCGTCCATGCTGCCCACAACCTGCAGTGACAGGGACAGGCCAGGCCCACGTGTTACAACACAGGAAGGAGGAAGGGCAAGTGGGACATTCCCAGCCTCTGTCACTTTCCAACACCCACAGCTGGCCGTGGGCAGAGCACCCAAGCTCACAGCTCAGGAGATGGGAGAGCAAACACTGTGCAGGCAACTGGCTCCTGAAAATGACATCCCTGCTCGTAGCCACATTCTGGTTTCACACTCTGCTGTGCCCTTTGTGGCGTTTATGGGAATTTCCAGTGAGACAACTTAAGCTGGTGCCACTGAGTGAGGTGGCTGTGGGGGCTGTCACTGCTCTGCCCCAGCTTCACCCCTCCTGCCCAAAAGCAGAGGGGAGAGCAGGGCTGCCCTTTCCGCCTGCCTGAGCCCTTCTCCCTCCATCCTTCACTCCAGAGGTTTCTTGGCTTCCATGAAGGACTCTGCTGTTTCACCAGGGCAACGTGTGGTTGTCCCCCAGAGTACAAAACCCCACCTGCAGTTGCAACACTGCTGCTGCACAGCTCGATATCACAGCAGCACCAGGGAGCTCTGCTACCGGCCGGTCCTTACCCCTCCGGCTGCGGCACAACTGCCCTCCTCGTGCTGCCCAAAGACACTCTGCCCAAAAGGGGACTAAACCAGGTCATGGTTTAGCCTGGAACATCTGCCAGCACCACGTCCCTGCCCTCGCTCAGCCCCAGACACCAGCAGTCGGTGCTACCACCTCCCAAGGACATGGCGGGGTAGAGTCACCGGATGAACAGGGAGTTCCCATTGCAGCCGGGCGCTCCGGAGGGGACACCTCACAGACATCAGGGCCCAGAAGCCAAGGGCAGCCGGTCCATGACCCCTCGAGTGGAGGGAAAGCACCACAGACCCCACATCCTCGGCACCATCGATCCTGTTACTGCTGCTCTCAGCAGCAGTTTCACTTCTGCCTCACAAAGGGTCTAGGATGCACCAGCGGAGCCGATGTGCTCAACAGAAACATTTCTTTAGGCCTCAGCCAAGGACCCCCTTCTACTGTCTGATTAACAACACGCCAAGGACAAGATCAAGGCCATTTGAAGACTCTACCCTTCTCCTCCCCTGCAGCTTCAAAAAAAGCTTTCATAAAAATTAAGGAAAAAAATAAAAAACCCCTCACAGTGGTGCTGCACAGAGAAAACACAGAAGATGTTTTCAGAGGGGAAGTGCTGCCGCCAGGAAACAGACTGTTCTGTCCCACCCACACCTACAGCAAACGGCCAAAAGCATTTCCCAACCCCTTCTAATTAAGAAAAAAACACTCCTCCAAAGAGGCATTTGCATGCCAAGGAAAACCTGAGCTATGAGTCCTGGGAAGTTAAGAACTTAATAGGAAAATGCTGACGTGCTTTAATTAAAACAGACGCTACGAGAACCTGACACTTTCCTTCGGTTCCACGAGCACAAGGACACGTCTCAGAGCTCCACAAAGTGCCCAAGCTGTCACCTGGCATGTGAGCAGCACTTCAGTCAATGCTCATTATCCCTTTGGGGTGAAGGGAAATCCTCTTCCCCAATGGGCTCTGGTGCAGACCCCTCACCCCTGTTGTCCCCATCTCTCCCACCTGGGGATAGGTCCATCCCAGAGCTGCCCCAGGAATGACTCCCGAGAGCGCAGTGGCTGCACAGAGTTCCCTGCACACCCTGTCCCCCGGTGCTGGTGGGGTCAGGCACATCACGAGCCCCATCTGCTGGCAGCCACCCGCTCTCCCGGCGGCTCCCCAAAACCACCGCTCCTCTGCGGAGAGGCAGGAGGGGATCAGGGACCTATCGCCCTTGGGGCAGGACTGGAACACCCAACAGGGCACAGGGCCACCCCGAGAAGTGCCACTATAAGGACAGTAGTGGCACAGCCCCTTTTACAGACACACGAGTCCTGTTCCAGCTCATCCCTGCAGGGTTCTCAGGGCACTGAGCCTGGCCCCAGACAGGGAACTTACAGCGGTTATGGAGGGTTTCTTCCCATCTCCTGCTGGCGGGTGAGTGACATCGGCCCCGAGGAAGATGACCGGCTGCTGAAAGACGGCAGAACTGGTGGGAGAGAAGAGAAAGCAGAGGTCAGCCTCCGAGGGCCATCTCAGGGCGATGCCCAGCCCCAATAGAGGTGACAGATCACACAGAGGACATCTCCCGACCCCTGGGCTCTGACCTGGGCACATCAACAGCTCCTTACAAGTGGAGAGACAGGCTGCAAATCTACATTTCAAAGAGCTACTTTACACAGCCACCCACAGACCACCCCCTGCCCCAGGAAAAGCCTGGCAGCGCCACTGGAGACCAGTCCCAGAGCTGGGAGAGGCAGTGGCTGTACGAACCGCTGGTGAGGCACAAGGATGTTGTTGATCCCGCCAAGCTTGACGTTGATCTTGAGGCAGAGGTTGGAAAGGGTCTGCGGGGAGGTTTTCACCACGTTCTTGACCTGGACGCACTGGGTGGCCATTCCCAGGAGGGTGTCCCCAACACGCTTTACCTCGGCTGTGGGCAGAGGAAGCAGAGGAACACAAGGACAATCAGCAACACCCTCGGAAATGGGGAGAGAAAGCACCGCAGGAGGAGCAGAGCCAGCCTGGCTGAGCCAGAGCAAAGCCCCTCTCCTCACTCCCCCTGCCCCAGACGCACCATACACCGGAGTTTTCCCTGGCAGGATGACGATGATGAGCTGAAGCCCCGAGTAGGTGTTCTTGAGGTGTCGAAACATGGGCTCCACACTGTCTGCACCCTGGGCGTATTTACAGAAACAGGGCTGGCCCTGGATGGGCATCCCCGCGTCTTTGGAGATCTTGCGCAGCTGGTCCGTGAAGTTCCTGTGTCCGGGAGGAGAAGGATGAGCCTCAAGCCCTTCACACAGCAGCTCCGCCACATTCCCTGGCCACCGAGCAAGAAGGGACCCACGGCTGGGAGCGCTGCGGCACAGGACGGAGATGAGGACATCACACCACCACATCGGTGGTTTTACAGCACCCAACAAGCACACGGCTTGGGAAATGCAAGACCAAGAGATGTTAGAGCTGAACCGTACCCTCTTGGCACCCTCTTACCCAGGAACTGACTCTGCCTGAGGAGTGATGGAGCTGCTCCCCATCAGGGAGCTGGGGAAAGGGGGAGCAGACCCACTGCCGGGGACAGTTGATTTCCAAAGCTGATGCAACCTTCACTCACCAAACCAGACAGAGTGCTCAGGGTTACTGCAGCTGTAGGGACTTTTGAGTGGCTCCAAACCATCCCAAACGTTAACTGTGCTGAACACCCGCAAGAAGCACACGAAACACTTGCCTTGATTCATCTGCTCTCAGTCAGGAGAAACCTGAGTCCCCAGCAGCATCCATACACAAGGTGACCATTTCACTACATCAAACAAATTGTCCCTGCTCTGTGTCACTTTGCTACCAAAGCAGAGACTACCAAGGCTTTTCAGAAAGGCCAAGACTTCTCTGTAATAAAACCCCATGGCAAGTTGGGATGATTCCTACATTAATTATATTATTTTGGATAGGGTATTGGGGAAATGTTTGATTAAATATCCCTCACACCCCCATTTCTCTGGGGAGATTCAGCTGTGAAGAGCTCAGTGCAGCTTTATGGCTGCAGCACGACAGCAGCCTGATGCAAAGAGCAGACCAAGGAGAGCCTGGGTGTCAGCTCAGACGGCTTTGCGATGCCTTGGGGACTGTCTGAGCCAGCCTGAACAGTCAGGGTAAAGAGTTGGGCGCTTGGGATGAACTAAAAGAAACAAGACTGAACACCCAGCCCGAACCCAAATCCAATCTGTACCACGAGCAAGTCAGATCCAGCGTTAAGGATGAAAGACGTGTAGCCCCAGGCTGGGAGCAGTGGGGGTGGCTGCACCACGGGCTCCCCCACCTCATCCCACCCACAGAAGGGCAATCAGCAACACCCAGGCGGGGGGGCTGCCCCTTTTCTTACTTCAGCACCTCCTCTCGACACTGCTTCTGCGGGGCAAAGCAAGCGATGGCCCAGACTTTGATCTCAATGCCGTTGTAGAACTGCTTCCCTCGCATGTCCCACACGCCCTGGTTGGGAGTTGCAATGGCCCGGTTCTGCAAAGGCAAACAGAGGGTGAGAGCGCTGCCACGTCCTGCTTGACACCTCCCCATGGCAGAGCCCTACCCTCACTGGGGCCACCTCCCTGCACTGCCAGGGGCTGCCACAGGACGTGTGGCCGTGGGCAATTCACGACCTCAGCTCCTTGAAAGTGATGGACAATTCACTCAGCATCTCTCTCCCCTTCAGCTCACTGTTTTTGTCACCGAACAACTCTTGGCTACGCTTTCAGTACAGTTATATTGAAAAACAACCCAACCAACCAAACGCCCAAAACCCCAACCCAAGGTGCTCCGATCAAAAATTCCAGCTTTAACCTACAAACCTGATGGCAGCCCAAGTTTTGTGCAGAAACGGCGTGTTTCGGTGTGAAAGCATCTCTCTGCACAGTGCAGCCCCACAGCCTGCTTACCCGGCCTCCGTACTGCAGGATGGGCGCCGGCAGGACCCTCCCCGTCACCTCCGTCATGTCGTCTTTCACCTTGATCCCAAACTCCTGAATGTACGGATCCAGGTTGTAGCTGGCGTTCTTCATCTGCAGAGGGAAGGAAGGGCCATGGGAGGGAGCGAGACCAACTGCTGCAGCCCACGCGGCTTCAGCTGCTCGGGGGAACACAAGCACCTAATGTCACCTTCTCCACAGAGCTGAAATCCCCTCCGTAAGGGGAAGGAAAGTGATTTAACACAAAGGGCCAAACCCTGCTCTTCCTACTGACCCACGGGACAACTGGTTTTTGAACACACTGACCAATTACAACCAAAGTAGAGCCTGCTCCTGAGATTTAAGGCTTCAGTGGGAAGGTTCAGACCAGCAAGAGACTGTTATCAAGATTCCTAGAAGGAATATCAAATGTCCCCCCCAGCTTCCATAGCCCAGAGACACTTGTTTGGGTAATGCAGCACCATTAACCAGCTCCTGCTGGTGCTGGAGCAAAGCTGGGATCCCCTGGCTCACCCCAGGCTGACCTGCAGACAGAGTTCCCGTACCACAGCCCCACAACACACAGTCCCCATGTACACCCAGAGCCGGGGTCATTTTTCTAATTTGTTTTCCTATTTTTAGTTCCAGCTCCCTTTGGGTCAGGTTCCATCATCACGAGGATCTGAATTCGCCGCACGCAACTTTCCACGGTCACTTTGAGCTGGGCTCCTGTGTGCAAGGGTCCGTTACACACCCAGAGGAATCACTGACCGGGGACTGGTGAGAAGAGGGGGATCAAACCAATCCATTAACCCCACCAGCACCTTCTGAGCAGGTCCCAGCTCCCCAGTACACAGGAGCAGGACCATGACAAGGTTCATCACAGATGTGACACCGTAACCTGCCGTCGAACCACAGCCCCAACAACATCCCTCCTGGCGACTCGTGCCACGTACCAGGCGACTAATTTCCTCTTGCCTGTCTGGGGCAGACCTGGCTGTTGCTTTTATCATGGTTGACGTTTGATTGTCTGTGAGCTTCTTGATGCACCGCTGGCCTGCCACGATGTTGCACACCTGCAGGGCAGGGGAGAGAGAGATCAGCCACACGTCACGGACAGGCGAGACACAGGGCCCACTGCCAGCCCCAAACCAGAGGTGTGAAGCCTTCAGCTGCAGGCAAACGGCATTTTTACAGCACGGTCTCCTCTCTCCCTTACTAGAAGTGGCTCTTGCCAGGTCAATATTGAGGCAAGCAGTGCCCACAACACATCAGCTACAGAATACTGTCACACCTCTGCCAGCAAAGGCCACTTGCTTTGGCTTTGCAGGACGCCCAGATGCCAAGGTGCCTGGCAGTGCTGAGCTGACACTCACCTCCAAGGGCAGGTACGTGTGCTTCTGCTCCTGGCCAACCTGGAGACAGGGCAGGTGGGGGTATTTCAGCTGCAGGTTGTATTTCTGCTTGAAGTACTGTGCCACGGTGCACTCCACCGTCTGACCACTCTCCAGCTGCAGGGGAAACCTGGCAGAGGCAGGACACAAAGGATGCACCTACTCAAAACAGACACTTCCAGACCCCAAGAACTACCCACTCTGGCTGGGACAGAGGGAACTGGCAGGCTCCCACCCCAGGATACCATGACAGAAAACAAAAAGCACAACAGTGGTATTTCAGGAATACTCTGATCCCAGTGTGGGACTGAGGTCCCTAAATAAAGCTCTCCCTCACTAATCCAGCTAATCAGGGCAAATGTTTATTGCAGGACATGCCAGGCATGCCCCTGTCAGGTACATAAATGCAGTGCCCTGGCATTGTGAGGACTTCGGAGCTTGGTGCCCTCCCTGGGAGCAAAGCTGAGCACCAGGCAAAGGTTAACTGGCCTCTCCCCAGTATGGGGCAGAGGCCCCAGGGCAGGCAGAGCACGGAGGACAGGAGGGGTGCATCTCCCTTCAAAATCACAGGGAAAAATGATGTCAAACTTCCGGGTGTCCGGGCTGAGGGGTGCTTTGCTGTCACAGCGCGTGATAACCAGCCTCACCCAGCCCCAGCTGTTCTCAGCTCCATAAAGAGCACTGTGAAAACGAAGAATTAACCTGATATTCTTTACAGAGCCAAAATTAGATGGAAGAGCCAGCCTGCACCCCCCAGTGAGGTGCCACATTCCTCCTGCACTCACTAGGGCCCTGGGCTGGGACCCAAGGATGCTGGAGCACAGGGAAAGTGGGGTACACATGGCTACAGGCGCATAAACCCCCAATGAGATACACCTGGAGATGGGGCTGTGTGAGGAGGGAGCGTGGCTGTGGTGAGGGAGGTGCTCCCTGCTTCGGCTGGGACTCTGGAGCCTGACAGCACCAGTGACAGCAAGAAGTGAGGAGGGATCTTCTCCCAGCACTCGGGTTTGCACAGCACGAGCCAAAACTTCTTGTTGTGTTTTTTCCTTTCTCTCTGTCTCTCTCTCCCTTTTTTTTTTTTTTTTACTGTTGGCAAAATTTCCAGAAACACTGCAGAGACCTGGGGGGGCAAAGAGCCTAAAAACCACCCCCCTCTCACCCCAGCTCCACCACCACCTGCACGGTGAACTCCGGAGGGTCTGCCGGCTTCCCCCCAGCCTCTGCCTCGAACCCCATTCTGCTTCCAAGCCTCCCCAGGGGCAATTCCCAGTGATGAGCCCTGGAGACACCCACGGGCTGTGGCACCCGACAGCTCGGTGCTGCTCTCCCCATTCGTGGGGGGCTGCAGGGAGCAGGGCAGCCCCCCAGCGCCGAGGGGTGCCCGGGTCCAGCCTGCTCCCAGGCACACGCAAATAATTTCAAGGCAGGGAACCGCTTTAATTCCCGACAAAGCTTCTGCTTTAGCAGTGTCTATTTTAAGAAAGAAGAAAACCAAACTCGGAGGTAAAAAACTAGGACAATTCCTGGCATGTCAGCTCCCGCCCGCTGCAGCGCGTCGCCTGCCAGACACAGCATCCTCTGCGCTCCCACCCTCCCCTGCATCCCGCAGGACACGGAGCTGCCGGAGCTGCTGTGCCCAGCGCCGCTGTGTGAGCACCAAACACATCTCCTTTGGCCACAGGAGGCCAGAGCTTCCCATCCAGCTCTCCCTAACGACACCAGCAGCTGTTAAAAAATAGGGGAACGGCTCCCATTTTTCCAAGAAGGGCATCTTCCCACCCGCCTTACGTCTGGTGGCTGGCCGGCCTCCTGGTAACGTTACACACGCGGTATTTCCTCTTCATCTGCCCGCAGTGGGTGACCTCGACTTTCAGACCTGATGCAAGACAAGGAGGCACGACAGAGTCACTGCCAAAGGTGGGAGCTATTCCCCTTCGCCCACCTTCCCCGGGGGACACCACCAACACCTTCCCTTTAATAATTAACTGTTTGCAGAGCAGATGTGTTTGCAGATGCCCCACGAAGGGCACGAGGGAGGCGATGGCGCCCCAGGAGACCTTTTAAACGGGCCTCTGTGCCCCCCACCTCGCTGCAGGGGCTGGAGGGCAGCCAAGCCATAGCTGCTGTCTGCCATGACTGCCATAGGCAGTGTCCAGCTGGGGACAGGTCCCCAGTGCTCCCCAGGGGCTCTACCTTTGATCTCCTTGGTGAAACGCACTCTCTGTGAGTCCGTCAGGGGCTTTGGCTGCTCGTCGATGTTCCGGATGTCCAGCACCTCGCACATGAACTCGATTACGGGCTGGGCTTTGTAGAAAGCGGTGGCCGACACTGCAGGACAGACACCACGATGTGTCTCTGCTCTCTCCCAGCAGACGGACCTGGCTGAACCCAGCCACCCCACACATGCCCAGCCCCACCAGCGCAGTTCCCCAGTGTGAAAAATACATCACCATCAATGTTGAGCATCATCTTCCACATGGCAGGTCTGACCGACTGGTGGAAACCGAACCAGACCTCCCTGCCGCCTCCCAGGGGGTGGTAATAACCTTCAGGGGGGGAGAAGAAGGAGCGGCCGACGGGAGTGTACCTGCAAATCAGGGCAAACCGTGCCCATCAGCACACACCAGCCCCACCAGCAGCAACTGAGAAGCACCTCCAGCCCCTCCAAGCCACTGCTTGCCCCATCGGCTGCATCACCCCGTTTATTTCTACGTCAGGAACATCGCAGTGACAGCACCAAGCAGCCAGAGCTGCCTTCCTCCCAAGGAGTTCCAAGGCCAGTCCCAGCCACATCGCCTGCCAAATGCAGCCTGTCCCCTCCCCTCGTGGTGCAGTCCCTGCTGGGCTGCCCCTGGCACAGGTACCTCATGGAAGCCAAGTGCCTCATGGCAACATCCAGCGCCTGGACGGACTCCAGAGGGACGGGGATCTGCCCGCTGACCAGGGCCTCGTGCAGCATGCGCCAGCTCACGATGGCCATCCATTTGATGGAGACCTTAAATATCCTGTCCTTGCCTTCCCCCGGGATCGTCACCTCAAAGTCAACCTGGGTGCAGAAAGGGAAGGAAGCGATCACCCCCGCAGGCGCAAAGGGAGGAGGTCAGTTTTTAGCTGCTCCTTCCCAGGCACAAGTCACCTCGTGCTTGCCTGGCACAGGGCTCGCCGCTCCCTCTTACCCGCTCGTTTCCAATGGGTAAGGCCGTGACAGTGTAAATGTTCTTCTTCCCATCATAGACTGGCTTTCGGTCGCCGAAGATCTGTGGTTTGAAGTGCTGTACCATATACTCCACGACTTCCCTATGCAGGCAAGAGAGAGGGGCAGAGCAGGGAGCAAAAGGGTGAGGTTTATTTGGCTCGTTTCTTTACAGCCTGACACCCACTGTGACCTCCCCAGTCCCCAGCCTCCCCACTTGGGGCACTTCTGAGCCACAGGGCACCACAGAGCAGAGCTGTGTGTGTCCCCCCAAGGAAGGAGGGTCCTGGGACAAGCAGCCACACGCCTTGACCCGCAGCTTAGGCAGAAGGAGTTTACACACACAGAGGAACATGCACCAGCTGGAGGTGGCCCCAAACCCACCCTGGGTGCCGGGAGGGTGAGAGGCAGTGACTCACTGTCCACGGCCACCACCGAGAGCATCTGCTCGCCAGCCTTTGGGGCACAGAGCTACCCAGGCTGACAGGGCAGGAGGGGACAGCCAGCAAATAGGATGCCAAAAAGCAAAACACAGAAAAGTACGCTATGGCCCAAGGTCTGGGGCTTGCTATTTTTAAATATGGGATTGTTGCCAAAATAGCACAGCTGCTTTGAAGAAGCTGGGGACTCTGCTGGGGTTCAGGACCTCCAAGGCTGCCCGGGGCAGGAACCAGCCCTGCTGAACAAACACAGCTGGTGGGGTCCAGCCACCCACAGGCACTGGACAGCACTGTGACCCCTGCCACAACATCACCCCCACGGCTTCCACCAGTGAAGAACAGGCACTTATGGAGCCTCCACAAGGAAATTGGAAGCGGGGAACGAGTGCCAAAACCTCTAATACTTGCCTTACCTGTTGACTCTGCGTGGACATTTGTCAGGCTTGATATCCACTTCATAGTGATACACATCGATCTTGGGAATGTCCACTTCAAAGTAGTTGGCCAAGAGCTTGATGGGCTTCCCAACGGTTCCTATCCCGGGCCGACGCGGCGCTTGAAATACCTGCTGCAAGGGTGGCAGGTATGCGCCTGCAGCTGGGGGAGAGACAACAGCTCAGGAGGGGTAGGAGAAACCCTGTGCCCAGACAGACAGACAGACAGCACAGAGCCATGGCACTCTCCATCATCGCCTCCCAGACCAGGAGGTCTTCCAGCCACGCTGCTGGCAGGATGTGGTGGTGGCAAAATCCCGACCAGCCCAGCTGGGAGCAGCTTCCCTGGGCACCATCCAGCGAGCACCAGTGCCAGCTGAGCTGTCAAAGGGCAGTGCCAAGTCCCCACTCTGCTGTGCCACCACCAGCTGTGCCCATCTCAAACCATCCACCTCTGCTTTGCCTTAGGGAAGGAACTCATCCAAGGGCCACGCGTGGAAGTGCTACAGACCATGGAAGGAGAAGGGACTCCCACCACCCGTCCCAATGGGCACAGCCATGACCTGGTGTACACAGCAATACCCGTAAGTCAATTCCCTGAGCAGAGGTGGGGACAGAAGGCCACATTCGGTTCTCCTGACACTGAAGGACAGGTTGTACCTAATGCTAAAAGAGCCTTGAAGGTGCCCACTGTGCAAACAACCAGAACAGCGGCAAGAAGCCCTCCATCACTGGGGTTAAAAAGCACATAGTGGCTCCTCTCTGTGCCAAGAGCTCACCACGGGCTGCGGTGGCAGCAGCCTTCACCCGGAGTGTGTGGGAGACACCAGCACACTGAATTACTGCAGGTACACTGAGACCAAGGCCAATCTCCCAGGGCTGTGGTGTGGTTTTATTGCCTGTCCCTTTCCCAGCTCCTCTGGCAGCATCTCTGGGGGCATCCCCAGCATTCCCTCCCGCAGGATGGTGTTTGCTGACCAAGAAGGGCAGAGAGGGCCAAGCATGGCCTGCCCCGCAGCACGACAGCAACAGCCACATCAGGCACAGCTTTCTGGTAAGGGCAGCTCTAGAAACAGCCCCAGTCTGAGAGCTCCCCAGCACCGAGGCTACAGTGTGGGACTCGTGGGTCAAGGAGAAACGGGGTGCTGCTGCAAACCCCCAAGAAGAAAGTGCCCATCTAGTGCTGTCAAGGGGCTTTGCCATGAACAGAGCAGTCTGGCCCAATTCCACACTTTACACCCGCCAGTTGTGGCTGGTGGATGTGCTCTACCTCCTCCTCTGTGCATGTTCCTCCAAATACATCACTCTTCAGCTCCTTTTATACCTGGGGTCAGTTTTAGCGGGGAAGGGGTTTAGGGGCCCCCTCGGCGCCGGGGCTGGGGTGGTCGTGCTGTGGGGAGCTCAGCCAGGATGCCCCCAGCAGCAGAGGCAGCCTTTGTCCCGTTGATTTACAAGCCAGGGCCGGCACAATGGGGATGCTCTGCCCAGCGGGAGGGACCACGTCTGCTCCAGGGCGAGAAATACGGTCCTGACAAGATGTCCAGGACTTCTGCTGGAGGCGAAGCGAGGGGCTGGGGGTCTGCCAGCAGCCCCACCGGCTCATGTGGCACCGGCTGCAGCATCTGCCGCCTCCGATGGGAGGGCAGCACCAGCTCCAGCAGCACCGAGTGTCTGCCCCTCTCCAAGGGGATGCAATTCCCTGGATGCTCCAACAGCAGGGACCTGCAGACACATGTGATTTCCCCTCCATCCTCCACCAAACCGGCTGTGGGAGGGAGGATGCCACAGGAAACAGGAAACACGTTATTGCATCTGTGCTCTGAGATTATTTAACTGCTGGATTTTGCCGGGTAACAGCTCACTTTGGGCTTACACTGATTAACGGCGGCGTTTCAAACTCCAGGTCTCAGGATAAACCAAGTCCCAGTACCTGAACTTTCCTCCTTAACCCCTCTCCAAAGTAATTCTCAACTGCTGTTTAGCAAAAAAACCAGCAGTCACATCGATGAGAAAGGGTAACTCCAGGGAAGCTGCTGATAAAGCCAGAGAAAAATAACACTAATTTGATGAAAACCTCCTATGGATTATGGGAGGCAGCGGGGAAAGAACCCCAACCAAACTGAAATCCTCACTTCAAGCAGCGTGGACCCCAAACCTGAAGAGGAAAGCACCGTTTTTTCCACAAAGCCCATTATATAGGGTTGCTAATGAAGTTCTGGAGATGGAAGGACTGAACTGCGTTTCTAAACTGACAGCACCCTCGGCCTCAAAGGTATTTTAAAACGTTACCAAAGAAACACCCAACACCGCTGCTCTCCGAGGTGAGAACTGCCCCCTCCTGCTCCATTCCCACTTTGCCCGTTTCCATCTATCCCAGTTTCTGTCTCCTCTCCGTTTCCCCAGCCCCATGAGGTCTCGGACAGCTGGGCAGGGTGCGGAGCGTGCAGCGTGGGGACGCTTGGAGCGCTCCATCTGGGTGGCCAACTGTCCAACTCAGCCCCCAAACACCGTCCTGGATCCAATTTTGGCTCCTGAACACATGGTGCTCTTAGCACCCCTTGCTCCCATCCACACGCTTTCTAAATCCAAATTTCAGTTCCAGGCTAAAAATATCAGAAGCAGAAAAACAGAAAAGCAGCAACTTAAGCTTCAAATTTGCTTTTTACTGTTGCACCCCATCTCTGCAAGACTTTTCCTGCCGACGGAAGGCCACCACACCACAGGACACCATGGGGATGTGACAACCCTTGCAGGCATCACAGAATGATTTGGGTTGGGAGGGACCCTAAATATCACTCAGTTCCAAACCCCCATCCCTGGGCAGGGACACCTCCCACCACACCAGGTTGCTCCAAGCCCCCTCCAACCTGGCCTTGAACTTCTCCAGGGATGGGGCAGCCACAGCTTCTCTGGGCAACCTGGGCCAGGCTCTCACCATCCAGGGGCTGAACTGCTGCACTGACCCCTGCAAAGCCAACTTCTGCTCTTGCTTCTGCCCTGTGTCAGGAGCCCAGGAGCTCTAAAATCTGCTGGGAACCCCAAGCCTGGGGTTAACCTGGCCCCAGTGCCTTGTCAGGCCAGGCACTGTGGGACTGGGAGCAGTCCCATGAGCAGGACAAGGACCTCGGAGGCTGACGCAGGGCTCGGACCCCTCAGGCACTCGCAGATGCTCCGGGACAGGGCGGCTGCCAGTGCCCCCAAGACAAAGGGCTGCTCCGTGCTCCAGGGGCAGCTCGTTTTAAGAAAGTGATTTTCAGATGAGCTACTCGTGGTACAATTCATGTCTCCACATGACGAACATTTCTTGGCAATCACCAGCTCCCTGGCTGCAAGCTGATGCATTTTTAAATCGTGGTTTGCAATCAAAGAGGTATTTGCCCAGCGCTGCTGGAGCCTCCGGTCCCTGCCTTTGGAGTGAGACCCGGTGCAGCTGGAGGATGGCAGCTCTTGCTGCCTTCCCCGCGACCACCCCCAGGCTGACACCCGCAGTTTCTCCTCTTCTGCACCTTCTCCCCCCTGAAACGATCCCGGAAACAGTGCATGAGCAGGGTGGCATCTCCACATGCCCACCATTTCGCCGTGGATGCTGGGAACACAGGGTGGCAGCCATCTGGTGTCACCGTGGTGGTCAGAGAGGAGCTGAAGCAGGTTTGGGGCCAGCAGGAGCCGTGCTGCGGAGGGATGACCAAAAGGTCCTGCGTCCATCCTGCAACCTCAGCCCAAAGAACCCTTTTGCTGTACAAACCCTCTCACCAGAGGATGGCCAGATGCTTTATGAAGGTAAAGCCTCTCAATTAGGATTACGAGTCACAGATGGAGTTCAGCTTCCAGCAACGCAGAGGTTGGCTCAGGAGTTTGACACAAGCCACCAGATATCGCAAACCCAAGGTGATATAAATGGGCAGCCTGGCTGGGGGGAGCAGCTCTGCCACGGCAGGGAGATGCTCTGCAAAGATCAGGGAAGGACACAAGATCGGTATCAAGGATGGGAACGGTCACCCCTGGAGCTGACTCAGAGGGTTTTATTTTGGTGACCACAGACACACGGTCTTCAAACATGAGAAGCCAGAGCTGTCGCCCCCGTAGCCCAACCCCAGGATCACCACAGGGGACACACCGCCTGCCCAGAGCTCAGCCTGCAAAGCAGGCAGTGATAATGACTTGTCCTTCCTAAACTACTTGAGATCCAAAGATTTTTAGAAAGCCATTATCCCCCAGTGTCTGTGCACAGTGCAGCAGTGCCCACCCAAGACATGGCTATTTATATGGAGGGTGACATGATGGCAGCCAACACAAGGAAGGAGGGGGACGAGGGGTGACACTCAGCGCCTGAGGGGAGCTGTGGGACCCGGTGACAAGGTCTCACCTGGCTTCAGCCCAGGAGGGAGAGACCCCAAAGCCCTTTGGTGACCACACAGGCTGGGCTCACCCCTTCCAATGCCATGTCCCTGCCCTGGGGCGCTCAGGGTCCCCCCACGATTTGCTTCAGCGCAGATCCTCCTGAAAGCCACCCTCCATCTGGCTCAGAGGATGCTGTGCTGGGGAACCCTGGACAGGAGAATGTGGCATCGCCCGGGCACCTTGTGCCCGCAGCCCCAGGCTGTGGCTCAGAGCAGCAGCAAAAGGGCCAGCGGCAAAACGTGCGGGTTCCCCCTTCGGCAGAAGGAGCCTCGTTAAAGCGACCCAAACCACCGGGAGCCAGGGGGGGCTCCTGCATACCTCGACTCTCCATGGCGAAGCAGGCTCCCACTTTGTCATGTAAATGCTGGCGGTGGGGCCGGGGGCTGGAGTGTTGTTCCTGCCGCACAATGCGGCCAGTGAGCGGGGACGAAATCCGCCTGCCATTATAAATTCAGCGGCCCGGGAGAAATCACAGACTTTCGCACACAAAAGCCGTGCCCTGGGGACACTGCCAGCGGCAGGAACATCCCCACCACCGCCACCCCTTCACCAGGAGCATCCCCACCACCGCCACCCCTTCACCGGCTGCGGGCGAAGCACCAGCGGGCAGAGACGGCGGCGAGGCCAAGGTGAAAGTCCGTTTGGGGTAATTAGTGCTGGAATACGCTTTGTTTCTATTATTTATTGTAACGGCTGGGGAACACGACCCACTGCCCAACAGCTGCCCGCACCCAGGCAAAGCCGCCGGTGGGACGGCATGAAATTACCATGTCATTTAAATCCTCTCCAGCGCCGCATTCAGCCGAGGGGCCGCGGGAACGGGGCCCAGACAAAAGGGAGTTTTATTGCGGCGGCGGCGGGTCCGACGGCCCCCTCCCCGCACGCCCAGCCCCGCCAGAACACAGCGGGAATGGGAGAGAAGCAAGAGGGGCTGTGGCATGCCGGGCACGCAGCATGGTCCGTCCTTACCCTGAGCCTCCTCCAGCCCTAAACCAGCCCCCAAAAATGCCCAGATAAGTGAAACCCCCTCCAATCAGGAGGCGGCACCAGCGAGAAAGGCAACTGCTGGCAGGGCGAGCCAAATTGGCTTTCCCAATCTCCAAGCTCAAGGTCTTCAAAACCACCGGCTCTAAGCTCTGACCAATGTTGTCCCCACAAAGCCCAGACCCCAAAAAGCATCACCTCATCTCTGCCAACGCAGACACGGCACCCGCCGCCCGCTCCTTCCCGACTCCCCAGGAGCACGGCCAGGTTCAGGCTCTGGTTCGGCACTAAATTGAGTTTAAGCAGACGATGCCCATGCGGGGCAGAGGGCTCCAGCTGCAGCCATCGATGTGCAGCATTAAACTCGTCCTGAGCACCAGAGCCCATCTTCCAAGGGGAAGTCTGAGCTGCCCAAGTGCTGCTCCTGCCCTGCATCTTGGTGGCTTCGTCCAAGAAATGTGCCAAAACGGGCTCTGATCTGTTTTTACTACAGTATTTACTTCTGAAAGCAGTTTGTACCCTTGACTTCAAGCGCTGCAAAGGGCATCCTTGTGCCGTGTCAAACCTCAGCTTTCTGTTTGGAAATCAGGGGTGACAAACTCAAGAGTGACAAGTCAAAACCCACCCTGCCGCAGCCGATGCCAGTGTCCCCGCACCCCTGGGGTGTGCAGCCCCACAGCCCCCACCAGACCAGAGACCAAACTTGCAGATGGCACGACAGAGACAACAACCCGCAGCAAGAGCATCGTCACCCCCATCACACCCGTCCACAGGGACTGGAAACCAGCTGCTCCGGGGCTTCAGGGAGAGTGGCACGAACATGGCTTGACCCACGGTGGCATAAGCCAGCCCACAAGGGTCTCGCTGAGCCAGCCCTGGCTGCCCAAGGGCTCTGTGTCCCTCTGATGGGGTGTGAGATGTGACCCAGCACCACAAAAGAACCCATCGCACCAGGCAGCTCATCCAGACTGTGTGACCCCGCATCATGAGCCCGGTGTCCCTGCTAATGGCACCTGGAGCGGGCAAAGGGGTCACCCCTCCTGCCTGCCCCGTGGGGGTCTCACCCCGCTCCCGCAAACCATCCAGGCAGCAGCCAGGGACACGCGGGGCCGGGAGCAGCAGACAAAGGCAGCCCCAGCGCCAGAGGGGACAGGACAAAGACGATGCCGGCTCCTCTCCGTGTCCCATCACGGGCAGCCCCGCAGAGCCACCGACCCGGGACTCCCGGTGAGGAGGTTACAACCCGCACTCAGCCCCGCCATACATCACCCTGCTGAAAGAGCAGCGCTTTTCTGCCTGGTTTGGCTTCTTTTTAACGTCTGCCATCTTAATAACTCGTCCCTGTTTTGTTCTTCCCTGGGTTTAGAGAGAGGCTGCAGAAAGTGTTTAGAGATAAATCATCCGTGCCGTGTCTCCAGGCAAGGTGCTTCTCCCGGCTTTGTTTCTTCATATAATCCCGTCCCAGAAACAGGCACGTGCGATTTTGTGTTTCCTGAAGATAAAGAGATCCAACAGACGGAACAGCTTTGGGGTTTTTGCAGGGTTTAGCACAGGAAGGCAACAGTTAAGACTAACAGCTTTTAGGAAGTTTGTGAGGGATAAAGAAAACGAAAAGTTGGCGGGGAAACCGACTTGACTTTTTAAAAATCAGCTACGCGTGTGCCTCCCTGAGCCAGAAGAGATCCCAGGCTCCCCCAACACCTTTCCAGCACCTTCACGTTGGGCACATCCAGGTACACGCTGGGTTTTTTGCTCTGTTACCCTGGCAGGTCGCAGCCCGGCATTGTTGGAGCTCATATGTGAGGCTCAGCCCCGCTCCTGGGGTCTGGAAGCAGGGGGCAAAGGGATGCTAAGGCAGGGCAGGATCCGCAGTGATGGGACAGACACGGGACAGGCATCCCCCCCAGTCAGTCTCGGGGAGAAAAGGGGAAACTTCACAGAGCTCAGCATCACAGCCCCACTCCCAGTGTGGCCCCCACCCCTGGTGACCCCGACCCCTGGTCAGGGTGGGTACAGGGAGCTGGGGGGATGCTGCTGCTGGTCCCCAATGCCAAGCAGGGCCTTCGCGCGGGGCCTGCACCGCGCTTTGGGGACTCGCCATGCTCTGGGCCCTGCACCCCGATCCTGCCCCGCACCAGCCCCCCCCATCACTGTCCTCCCCAGGGCCCCTCTGGGGATCCGGGCCCTCTGGCCCCTTGCTGAGTCCAGACTCGTCCCCCCTGAGCGTGGCCATGGCCACATCCCATCCAAGAGGTGATTTTCAAGCACCTTAACAGAATTATTTCAGGCTGGCGGTAGGAGGGGGCTGGCGGCGTTATCTTTGTCGCCCTGAGGTGCCGGCAAAGCCCGTGACACCCTCATGGAGCCACCAAATCACAGCTTCCAGAGGCAAATAAATCAGCCCCACACACAAAGCGCCAGCAGCCCGGAGGTGAGGCAGACACGAGGAGATCTCCACGCCACGCTCAAAATTAAATACCCTAAGGAAGGACCAAAGTTGGATTGCGGACGTGCAGCAGTTTGATGGCAAAATCTCCCCACGCCGCCGCGTCACAGCGGGCAGCAAACCCGCCAGGCAATGAGACCCCCCCAAAAAGGCCAGCGCTCCCCATGGCTCCCCCACCCCCCACCCCTTCCTCCTGCCTTATTTGAAGCAGCAAAATTGCACAAATTAGAGCAGCACAAGATCGTGATGCTCACAAGCGAGTGTTTGCTGAGGCGGGCGAGTGAGTTTTGGGGAAGGGCTCTCCAAACCCCTCCGGAGCATCCTGTCACGAGGGGTCCGTGACCGAAAGCACCGTCAGCTGCATGGGGGGACACAGGAGTGACCCCGGGGCTCAGCCCTCGCCACCCCTCGCAGCCCCGGCTCCGCGCATGCCCCCGGTGCGGGGAGA
>VXBJ01007822.1:79968-94433 GCA_013400055.1 Nycticryphes semicollaris
CAGGGCCGTCCGAGTTCTTGCTCCGCACAGTCCGAGGGAAAACAAAAGGAGAGGTTCTCCCTTCCCTCAGTCTGAACTAGGAGCGCTTGGCACTGGGCAACGAACTCACCGGTGAGAAAATTAACTAGTTCTTACGCACCCGCCATTAAACCAGTCACATTCTTGCCTAGTGCACAAACTCAAAATAGCGATCTTTGATCCTAACACCTAAAAATAAAATAATAATAATAATAATAATTAAAAAGAAAGAAATGGTGCTCAGTTTCTTTTCAAGGTGCCTAAGTTCTCCGCGTGTGTTGGGTCAGTCAGAGTTCATTCTAAAAAGCGGGTTGTTTTTTTTTGTGTGTGTCTTCTCCCTGAACGAGTACTGAGAAAAGCAGCCATCTAGCTGAAGCAGCGGTCAGTCTCCCACCCACATGTCCTGATTTTATTACACAAGTGAGGTATTCTTTAAAAAAAAAAAAAAAAATCAAAATAAAAAAACAAACTAAAAAAGACCTTTTTTCTTTTTTTCAGTCTAAACCTGTGCACAGGATGTGCCAGGAGCAGAGTTCGCTTCAGTCTCATTTTCAACATGAAAAAAAAGGTTTAAAGTTAATTTAATGAGACATACTACTGGAAAGAAGGTTATAAAACTGTTTGAAGACTTTGTTCAGCGTACTCTGGTACAACTGAAAAAGAAAAAAAAAAACCCCAGCATTTAGAAATGTAAACTTTAACTTATTTACAAGCTTAAAGACTGAAGGAAACAGCATTTCCTATTGCTGAAGTTCTGAGGGGGCTGGTTCCCAAGCTTGGGAACAGCAGACAACGCAGCAGCAAAGCCCCACCCCGGGCATCGGAGACCACAGCGCAACCCTCCCAACTCCTCGGAATTCCGCTACCAGAGCGGTGCTGTGGGCTCTGGATTCTGCTTGGGAATAAGCTTTTCATCTGCACTAATTCACAGTAACTCTGTTCCTGGATACCAAGAGCATTCGGTGAAACTAATCCCCTCTTTTCTATCCCACGTTGCAGCTGAAAAAAACCAGCCAGGTGGATTAAAAAAGAAAAAACCAAAACCCAAAACCAAACCAAACCTTAATTTCTAGGCTGGGACAGAATCAGATTCTGAGATTGACATCGGTTCAGGATGCCGTTGGATGCAGTTGTGTGTGCAACCCAGATTCCCGGGGCAAAAAAAGGTTCAAATGCTGGTACAAGTCCTCAGGTTGCCTGTCACACAGTACACTTACGCCGTCCAGGCTGGGAAGCCTTTCCTACACAGAACACCCAGTTTCCAAGCTTTATAAAAAATGTTGTAGACGGGACACCAACAGTGAATATAAAACAGTTAAAAAGAATTCTTAAAAAAAAGCATGGAAGTGCGTCTTTTCTAATTAGTTTCAGAAACTGCCAAATTGTGTGTTCAGAAAACGACAGGAGAATGTCGGTTTAACTCATGCACAATCCTCAGCTAGAAAATTACACTGTTGGGGGGGGGGGCTTAAAAAACAAATACTTATTGCCAAAGTTAAACCTTCTATGAGAAAAAAGTTTTAAAATCACTTAGATTTATCAAACCACACAGCAGCATAAAGTGGGCACTTTTGTAAAAGATTGCAAAATACCTAAAAGCTAATTTTTTTTTGTTTTTTTTTTGTTTTTTTTCTGTTTTTATCATTTTTAGAGGGGGGAAAATGATGGTTCAGTACTTGTTACGATACCATGGCAGTATTATCTGTAACCATTGTAATTAAAAGCTACTGACAGGCATCACTATCCGGTTATATTACACATTCACAGAACAAGAACCACCTAGTTGAACTCGCAGAATAGTGCAATTGCTTCGCAGCCCAAGTCTGCAGAGATTAAAAAGGTAATCAGTCAAACTGACCAAAAACTGCAATACCTGTGAAAGTTATGTTCGTCAAAAAGGCATTTACAGTAGTGAAGTCTAAAATCTCCATTAAAAAGAAAAAACAAAAAAAAGAAGTATCTATGGCCCCACACGATTCAACGCTTACATTTAACTGGAGTCGAACATTTTGCCGTACTACGCGTACTCACGAAGCAGCGCATGGAGACGGGGGGGGATCCGGCCTCACGATGAACTAATGGGATGAGGAGATAACTTAAAAAGGAGGAGAGCTAGCAAAATATTCAATAGAAACCTTTTGTGCCAAGTCCTTTAAAAATTTTCAGGATGATCGGCCTTTTGCGCTTTGAGGTAAAAATTCAGTCCAATGCGTCAGAAAAGACAGTCTATGAATTTCTATTACATAAAATAATGAAACAAATGGCTCAATTGTGTTGGTGCATCAGACGTTGCTGTGAAGCCCAGATTCAGTGCGACTGTTCAGAGCTGCTGGTAGTGGGCAGGCCGGGGTCAGCCGGGCCCCAGCCAAGCAGTTGGGATCCAAACGCTTCGGGACTGCGCGGGCTGTCGGTTTTTTGCCTCATCTCCCCAGCTGCTCTCAAGCAAAATACATGGTGTGCTGGGTGTCGTGGTGGATCTGCACCGCCTTCGCCAAAGCCTGGGGATCACGGCCGTTGCTCTGTCCCGACACGTGGCTGCCTTCAGCGCTGCAAGGACACACACACACACACACACACACACAGAGAACCATCAACAACCGGGCCAAGCAGCGTATCGTTCCGGTCTGTCACCCGGCCAACAAGAAGACAAGGCACAGAGCTCCTTACCTGTCATGATCCTTGTCCACGAGGTGGTACCTGGCCCTAAAGGCGACCAGCCTGGCGTAGTAGGCAGGAGCTGGGATAGAGACGGATCGCGTACAGCGGACGTAGGTGTGACACAGCTGGTACGTCAGCAGCTGGAGCTCGTCTGCGGTGAAACAGTTGTCATCCCACAAGACCTGGTAGTGGGAGGGCCGGCTGGTTCCCTGTGGAGGACAGGGGAGCATCAACGGGAGAGCAGAGACAGAGGTGACACCCACAGGTTGTACCTTCCACCGGGGCAAGGGAAAGTAAGTGCCCAACGGCACCCAACTGCTGTGACTAAGTCTGCCAAGCTTTAAATAGAAGCAACATTGCTCATCAGGACAGCCACAAGGGTTCAGTGCCACGGCAGAGCTGAAACGTTACCTGAATTCCCGCGTGGCTACAGAGGTAAAAGTCAAATTCAGAAGGATGCGTGATGGTGCTGTCCACAGTGGTGCCCGCCGGTACATTGCCGCTCTTACCCACCTAGGGAGGGAAGGCTATCGTTAGCCCATGGCGTTTGTTTTGGAAGCGACCCAGAAATACCTCCTAAGGTAGGCTCTACTCAAAGCTGGTTTGAGAATTCACTGCTCAAGAAGGTGGAAAAATAATCAAGGTCGTTTACATAGGAGGAATGAAAATGTTCTCTGAGAATCCATTTTTAGAAACTTCACCAAATCCAATTGGTGTGTCATCAGAGAAAAATAAAATACTTGCCAGTACCATTAAAACTGCAGAGTGGGATAAAGCCTCCACGAGTAATTCAGGCTCGGGAAATGTAGGCTTTCTGAAAGCAATTTTATTTCATACCCTGGTTTGCACTCGTAGCCCAGAGATCTGCATTTCTGAAGCAAACCTGAGATCAAGAACTTTCCTACAGAAGGCTCTTTACTCGGCTTGTGGATTTGTGCCATCGGCAAATCTTCCAGATGCATCTGGAGACAGAACAGGCGACGAACTGAACAGCGAGTTTGGTTTATAGTCAGGAATCCCAGACTATAAAAACCCAGGCTGCAGCTCCAGATACACAAACACAGGGATACAGAGTACGCCCACTCCAAAAGGGGCTGGGAACAAGCTGTTCCATCTGACCACTTGGTCCAGAGCAATAAATAAAAAGGGGAGGAACTGGTTATTTTGGTAGAGAAAGCCCGTTCCTGCTCAGAACTGCTACTGCTCCTGCCGGTTAATTCCCTTTTAGTGGGTGAGATGGATTCCACCCCGTTTAACCAGACAATCTTACTTTCCTGTTGCTATCACCTCCTTCTTACGGAGTCAACATTACTTGCCCTTTCAGTTTTGTCAGCACAGAACAGCCTGGTGTGATGCCTTTTCTGCACAACAATGTAGGTTATTCCTGGTCTATAATCTTCTTCCAAACTAATGCAGGCCTTCCGGATCGCTATCAGTTCTGGCCAAGCTACCTACAAGCAGAGGATTTCACTATTAGGTGCTGAATTCAGTACATATAATAATACTTTCATTTTTTTCCCCTGTGTACAAGTGCCACTTCATAAGGAAGACGATCAGACAGGATAATTGCACGTAGTGCTTGTCCAGGAAAACTCAATGAAACTGTTAATTGTCCCCTTAGCAAACGCAATCCACACAATTAGATACATTTGCAAAGGCCAGTCCCTTTTCACAAGCCAGCAGAAATCATTCCACAATACCTGCTTCATCTGCCCTTCTGATACTCCCCCTCTGTAGTAAATGATCCTGGTGGGCTTGAAACGAGTGGATTTGTAGAACTGGATCAACAGTTCTCGCACCATGTTGGTGAGGTCCTGGATCACCTCCTGGCTGTAGAGCAGCTCCTGGGAGGTCTCCTGGCGCGAGGTCTGCACTCGTACGGTGGCACAGTACCGGCTGGGGTGCCCGTCCATGCTGCCCACCACCGCCGCGATGGACGGCTTCTTCCCATCCCCAGCGGGAGGGTGAGTCACGTCTGCTCCCAAAAAGATCACTGGCTGCTGGAACACCGAGGGCCTGTTTGATATGGTTAAGTTTTATTAACTACTAAGTAATAACAACAGTCATACAAACAAGGAGGGGGTGAAGAAGGACAAAGAATTACATCCAATGAAGGTATATCCAAACCGTTCAACAGACCTAAAAACCCATCAGAATCTTTAAGGACAAAGTTCTCTGCCTCAAACTCATACAGTCCAGAGAGAACAGAAAGTGAAGTGGAAAGGGTTCAAGTCAGACAACGTTACAAGCGTTTATCACAAGTCACTCCTCCTTGCTCCTTTTTCTTTCAAGCAGGAAGGAAATACTGTATGCTTGTGGCAAGAAGAAAAGGTACACCTGAGTGAACCCAAAGGCAGGAAAGAGAGATATGGGGGGAAAAAAAAGCCTTTGTGAGGTTGTTTTCACTGCTGGATGCTCTGACACTAGAGATGAGCCTTGGCACGGGGCTCACTCAGCAGAGTGGGAACACAGAAGTGTCCTTCTCTGTCCACTTCAGACCGTGTGTAGTACTTCAAAAGCACATAATAATTCAAAAGGTATCATTTTAGCAAGCAAAACAAAACAACATCGTTTTGCTTGACAAGCCAGACTTCAAGGAGAGCTTTAGATTTCATCTCACCTTTGATGAGGTACAAGCACGTTGTTGATTCCTCCAAGCTTCGCGTTTATCTTCAGACACAGGTTGGACAGTGTTTGTGGTGAGGTTTTTACCACGTTCTTTACCTGAACGCACTGAGTGGCCATCCCTAGAAGCGTGTCACCAACCCGCTTTACCTCAGCTGGGGCAGAGAAAGAAGGGGAAAAGAAAACATTAGTGGTTCTAATGACCTGAACAGTCAGTAGTTCCATCCCCATATAACTAATGAACAGCCTTTTCTCCATACCATACACGGGTGTCTTTCCAGGTAAGATAACCACGATGAGCTGCAGACCAACGTACGTCAGTTTTAAGTGTTTAAACATGGGCTCCACGCTGTCCGCGCCCTGAGCGTACTTGCAGAAGCAGGGCTGGCCCTGGATGGGCATCCCCGCATCCTTCGAGATCTTCCGCAGCTGGTCCGTAAAACTCCTGCAAATTCAATAGAAATGCACCTGTCACGGCTTTTTCACTATGTTTCACTTTGCCCTTAATTTTATCAACAAGATCTAAGCTATTTCACAGCACCTCCAACTTGACACTGCACTAATTATTCTTTAACATTTTTATCACTCTAAGAAACTCACTAAGAGGATCTAATCCTGCCTGAAGAGGTTTCATAAACCCCTGTTTCAGTAACTTTACAAGTGCTGGAGAAACAAACATACATTTAAGTCAAACACTGAGGCTGATTCCCCCAAACTAATACTGATGCTCTCATAGATTTTTATTCCTCCACCAAACTTATCTGAGCATTATTGCAGCCGTGATTTTTCCAAACAGTTCACACCACCTCAGTCTTTAGGATTCTGTAATCTGATGGATCGGGGGAAAAATGCAGTGTATGTTGCCTGGGTGGCAGTAAAGGTTAAGAAAAAAAAATAGTTCCTGTTTTAGAATGAGCGACCATCACCAGTTACTTCACAAAACCAACAGAAAACAAGCGGAATGTGGTCTCCAGAGCAGAAAATGCAGCCTTGGTCGTTAGGGAATTATTGCCTTTCCTCACTGGCCAATTAGGTTATGAACTTTGCCACAGCCTCCTCCCAAACTGTAAATATTTAAGATGCTGCAGAACCATCAACTTCCTCCTTTTACTCTTACATGCATTAAAATCAACTTATATTGCACACCACCTTTCAGAAATATGAGGAAAATAAACCTTGAAGTAAGTTTCCTGAATAAAGAGGAAAATACTTACTTTAGTAAGTCTTCCCTGCATTGTTTCTGAGGAGCAAAACAGGCAACAGCCCAAACTTTAATCTCGATGCCAGCATAGAACTGCTTCCCTCTCATGTCCCATACACCTTGGTTTGGTGTCGCCACAGTCTTGTTCTAGGTAAAAACCCAAAGGCAAATTGAAAATAAAACGCTGCTTTGCTTTGACTGTAGCCCAACACAGCGCCCGTACCCAGGAAGCCTCATGGGAAGACAGAGGGAACACTTACTGGATGTAAAGAACCTCAGGACAAGGTCTTTGACAAGACGTGGAACTCACCCTGCCCCCGTATTGCAGCATCGGTGCTGGCAAAACTCTGCCCGTCAACTCCGTCATTTCATTGTGCACAACGATTCCAAACTCCTTCAGATAGGGGTCAGGCCCACCCACCATACTGTTGCTTTTCACCTGGGGACAAGAAAAGTATTTGTGTAACTAGGAGGTATGCTTCAGGTGGCTCCATTCTCTTTGCCAGGAACAGGCTTTCTATTTCAAAGCATTTGTTTTAAAGAAGTCAGAGTGTTTGTAACTTCTGCAGCTCTTGCTCATTCTGCTTATCACTACACGTGCTGCAATGCTTCTGGAAGAGCCATAAGAAGTGACAAAACGCTGACTGTTCAGCTGGAAAGAACACTTACCAGTCTGCTGATTTCTTCCTGTCGATCCGGTGCAGATCGTGCGGTTGCTTTTATCATTGTCGAGGTCTGATTGTCTGTGAGCTTCTTGATACACCTCTGGCCCGCCACGATATTACACACCTGCACAGGGATCACAGAATTCCAGGATTATAGGGTTGGAAGGGATCTCTGGAGATCATCTAGTCCAATCCCCCTGCCAGAGCAGGTCCCACAGGAACATGTCCAGGTGGGTTTTTTGATGGCCCCAGAGAGGGAGACTCCCCCACCTCTCTGGGCAGCTTCTGCAAGGGCTCTGCCACCCTCACAGGAAAGAAGTTCCTCCTCATCTTGAGATGGAACTTCTTATGTTCAAGTTTGTGCCCATTCCCTCGGCACCACTGAACAAAGACTGGCCCCATCCTCCTGACACCCACCCTTTAAGTATTTATAGGTGTTGATCAGATCCCCCCTCAGCCTTCTCTCCTCCAGACTAGAAGGACCCAGGTTCCTCAGCCTTTCCTCATAAGAGAGATGCCCCAGACCCCTCATCATCTTTGTAGCCCTCTGCTGTCCCCTCTCCAGCAGTTCCCTGTCCTTCTTGAACTGGGGAGCCCAGAACAGTGAAAGGGGGCCTGGTGTCGCTCCGCAGAGGGTACACCACAGCGCAAGAGAAAGCACGATTCTCACCTCAAGCGGTAAGTACGTGTGTTTCTGTTCCTGTCCTACTTGGAGACAGGGAAGGTGAGGATACTTTAGCTGCAGACTGTACTTCTGCTTAAAATACTGAGCTACTGTGCACTCCATCGCCTGCCCATTTTCCAGCTGCAGAGGAAACCTATAAGGAATGTTTGTTCTGGTTAGACTTCTCAAGGATTTTTGTTTTTTTTAAGGAAAAAACAGTATGGAAAAACCTATTCCAGACCAGAAATGCTAGAAACATTTATTTCCTTAGCTACTGGATCTCTGTGAAAAGATTTTATAGACTCTATACTGAATTTTTCACAGCTATTTTAAAAATTACAGCCTTTGATAACTAGATTTAAGAAGTCGGGATATAGCTTCAATTTTCCTGTGCTGAAGGAAATAAAGCAGTGGCCCAAACGCACACTATTCCTCTTCTCCACTAAGACTAAACATTCTTGTAAAGCGACAAAGCTGCTTCACCTCCAGAATCAACTATTCTTGCACGAACAACGTCCCTGGTCTATCTAATAGGATCAGGATTTTAAAAATGGTCAGGAAGCGCTCGTGTACATACGTCTGGTGACTGGCTGGTCGCCGAGTAACGTTGCAAACTCGGTATTTTCTCTTCATCTGGCCACAATGGGTAACCTCTACTTTTAGACCTGAAAACCCAACACAAAAGTAATTTAAATAAATTCAGGTGTAGGAGTCACCTTTACGAAAGACGAGGGCAAAAAGGACCGTGCCAGCTTCCCGACGCCTTGCAAATTTTCATTACAGTGTAATGTGAGGAGGTTTCCAGTATTTTGTTGCAGCAGGTTTAGAACAAGCCTTTACCTCTGATTTCTTTGGTAAATTTGACACGCTGGGAGTCTGTAAGAGGCTTGGTTTGTTCATTGATGTTCTGAATGTCCAAGACCTCGCACATGAACTCGATGATAGGTTGGGCACGATAGAAAGCAGTTGCTGACACTGAGATAAAAAAAAAAAAAGAAAAGAAAAAGAGGACATTTAATTTAGAAGCAGCGTGAACTCCATTACATTAGTGAGACAGAATTTCCCACGTACCATCAATGTTGAGCATCATGTTCCACATGGCAGGTCTGACCGACTGGTGGAAACCGAACCAGACCTCCCTGCCGCCTCCCAGGGGGTGGTAATAACCTTCAGGAGGGGAGAAAAAGGAGCGGCCGACGGGTGTGTATCTGAAAAAGAGCAGGAAAATGAACACTTTGATCAGTCTTTTCCGACACACCTTTTTACATTCACGCCTACAGCGTTTAAAAGAATTTCTACAGTCCGTTAGAACTCAGAGCTAACTCATGGCAGGGACACAAAGGCTTTACTGACAGTGCAGCTGGAAAGGCTACAGCAAACTCCTGTTAGAAACATGACCAGCAGGTCCAAGTCCTGAGTTCAGATCAGATTTCCCTATTCTAGTGCAAAGTCTTAAGGCAGGCGTTGAATTACACAACTGCATCCCTTGTCCCTTCTACTGCAGGGGAGCTAAAAGCAGCAGAATGGCAGCGAGCGATAAGGAATACAGACGTTAGGATGGTGACGGGATCAAGGCAGTCGGGAAGGCACCCGAAGCACCCACCTCATGGAGGGAAGGTGCCGTGTGATTACATCAAGGGCCTGGACAGAATCTTCAGGAACTTCATTCAAGTGCCCAGCCAGAGCTTCCAGCAGCAACTGAAGGCTGACGACAGACACCCACTGAATGGACACCTTAAATGTCTGGTCCTTCCCCTCTCCGGGAAGCGTCACCTCCATGTCCACCTGAGAGGGTCAAACAATTAGGCACAAGTGGGTTTTTTTTACGGATTGCAGACTATCCCAACCTCGCATTTTCCTCCTAGGTAGCTTTTACATCTATATTTTTGACAACTAGTTTATGTAATTCTATTGAAATATCACAACTGGTTTCCATAGGACTTTGAAAGCTTGTCGTTTATTCATCTAAGAAACTGCAGTGAGGTAGCTTTAAGTGTAAGTTTTACACAGTAATTAGTATGGTGACATCAAAGCTCTGGAGAACTCTGACTCATTTTTTTTTTAAGTCAGCCAATTAAAAGCAAAATGTCCTGTGAACCAAAGGGAAGGCAAAAAACCCGCTTTTCGGGTTCACTGGGAAACACAAGTCTGAGCTCTAGCACAGCACCTGAGATCATTGCAGGGGGATGACCTTTAGATATCCACACCAGATGACCTTTAAAAGTCTGTTCCAAGCCCAACCATTTGATGATTCTCCGATTATTTCACACAGCACCAGTCCCAAGCATGTATGTGAACTCATTTTATGTATTCCTCGTGGCATTGTACCACCAATAACCAGATCCCCAGGGAGAAGAGCAGCTGGGTGAAGCTGTGTATCAGGACAGGTTAATACAGACTGGGATCCCTTAGAGCCCAGAACACGCAGGGCCAGTGCTGCTGGTCTGGCTGTTGCTGGTCCTTGTGCCACACGTTCTTGTGGAACAGGAGGAGGTATCTCAACAGCGCAGCCAAACTAAACCAGTGGATTTTGTCATCTACAACTGCTTTATCATTTAACAACAGAACAAGGGTTAGAACAGAGAAAAAGACAGTTTCTGTCGGGGTGAAAAAATTCACACTATCACCAACATGTTCTCCAACTAAAGAGTGGGAATCAGAAACTCAAAGACTACAAACTCCAGTAGAACACCAGTAAGTTCCTAGAGATCCCTGACTGGCACCGCTTGCCGTTTCCAAGACTATTTGTGGTTTATGTCAATAAAAGAGCACTTCTCCAACACTGGAATAGTTTTCCCAGAAAAACTTAGAACTGCTTATAGGAACCCTTACCCTGTCCCGGCCGATAGGTAGCGGGTGTGCAGTGTACATGTTGCGTTTCCCATCGTAGCCAGGCTGCCGATCCCCAAATATCTGCATCTTGAAGTGTCTCACCATAGTGTCCACCACCTCTCTGCAGAGGGAATTACCCGGTTAGGTTGAAGAGCACAACACCCCAGCAACAGTTTTAGACAGTTTAAAATTCCTTTTTTCCCCCATTGTCTTAAATGAGCAAGGCAGCAGAAAGAGCAACACACTAGAGAATAGCCCAGTTGCCACCAGGACTTCTAAAAGTCACCTCCAGATTCAGGTTTCAGCACACAGGTGCCCACACGCGAGGCAGGTACCCGTGCTGTCAGCAGAGACACGGGCACCGGGATCTGGAGAGACAGATGTTCAAAGATGGGAGCAAACATCTGCCTCGAGGTGGGTGAGGGTGCTCTGGGGATTGATTCTACCGACAAAGAATCCACACATGAACCCTGAAACATTGGCATCAACCTGCAAAGTGAATGCCCTCCCTCAACTACTCACACAGTTGTGTCATAGCCCGGGGAACAATTACCAGGGACATTCACTTGTAAACTGGAAAACAAAACCAGCTGCTGTTCAACACTTAGCACTTGTCCTAGAGCCTTCCAGATTGCAGGCCACTTGCAAAACATTTTAATAAAAATAAGGAGAATATTATATTGCAGTTCACTGAAGGGCAGCTGCTAATGACGGTACAAACAGAACCCAGCCTTCAGTGGATGAAGAATTTCCAGGGTGTACAGTGTTCTTGAACTGAGGCACATACACTCGTTAATCTTTGTTGTTAACTCTTACCTGTTCACTCTTCGGGGGCGTTTTTCTGGTTTGATATCTACATCATAGTGATAAACATCAATCTTGGGGATCTGAACCTGGAAGTGATTGGCCAGGAGGCGGATGGGTTTCCCAACAGTTCCCAGGCCGGGGCGGCGGGGTGGCTGGAAAAGGCTTGCGGGGGGCCCTGGGGAAGGCAAATAAATATGCATGAGATGGAACCAATCATTCAGGGGAGTATCATTTCAGGTGTGCTTTAGCTGAAACATCTTTCTGACAGGGCACAAAGAAATCTCAAGTAGCTCTCTGAGGTTACCAATGGAGTTGTTCCAAGCGGCTCACAGCCTTCCAGCTGCTCGGAACTTCCCAGGGGAAAAAAAAAGCATTCCCTAAAGCATACGTAAGTTAGTGCCATAATTCATCCTCAAAATTTTAGTGACATTTATTCATGACTGTGGTTATGAACTTTACAGAGTCCCAAGATGGAATGCAATAATTTACATGTTAAGTATTTTTATATAACGTAAAGATAAATAAGTTCCTACCACCCTTTCTAGAACTAGCCAATTGCCACAACGAGCCACAGTTGTTCTTACTTTTTTTCCCCAGCTATAGACTTAAACTCCAGATGTTAATTACTGTCACTCCTGGCATATTTAGGACATAGCTCCCCAATTTTTATCTGAAGATTGATATTATCTGGAAATGGGCAAGGAATTTTTATCCTAAACTAAGTTAAAAGCGTATTTCCATACTGGACCTAAACTAAACCAGTTTTGTCATTTCCTTTACATCATGAACAGTTCCCTTTTGTTAACAGTGAAATACTTTTCCCCTACAGCACAGTTTCAGCCAATTTAAAATTCCAACACGAACAAAGGAGTGAGGACAGATTCAGGTTTTCTTCTAAAAAAGAAGAGTAAGGGAGAAAGCATAAAGACAGGTATAGACTCCTAACAGATGCAGAGAAGATAATTTATTTGGACAAAAGCAACAGCTTCAGGAACACTTCTAAGGAGGAAATTATTAGGCTTGAAAAACTACTCATGCAAGCTAGGCACTAGTTAAGTCTTTAGTTAACTTCCTCAAAGTGCTAAGATCTGAGATACCATGTTAACAAGATTAAACAGACCTTTTTTAAAAAAAAAAAAAAATCTATCACAGCCTTTGCACATAAAGCAACCTGAATTAGAGTATTTTCATGGATTTTGTCTATATCTGCCAATGTTTAATGTGATCAAAGCTTCTTCCCTCTGTTGTAGAGTAGCAAAGGAGAGGGGGAAAAATATTACAGTCCAAGAATGCAATAATAAACCAATCATAGAACTGAGGGTAAATGTAGTATCATAAGACTGTGTCAACCTGTCAGTATCCATTTAAGTCAAAGATTCAGAGTTTATAGCAGGAGGGAAGAGAGGCAGATCAGCTGTGCGAGGATTAAACTTGCATTTGGGTACACTTCAGGGTGCAGCAATAAACTTCAACACAATCCTGAACTAAACCCAGGACCAAATCCAAGGCACCTTCTACACCGGGTTTATAAACCACACAATGGCTATGACACGACCCATTAAAATGACCGGTCTGAGGACATGAACCCTAGTGTGTTTTTAAGCAGAAGTAACACTCGGAGCATGCGAGCAGCTGTAGCCCACTCGACACGTCAGCTCCCCGAAACCGCCACGGCGGGGCGGCTGCTGGGCCACCAACATCCCACGCCACACGTCGTCGCCGCCTCCGCAACCCCCTGACTAATTGTCACCGGGCCAGGAAGGGGCTCACAGTGCTGTACTGAAACCAGCTGTAGGGTACAGTTGGTACTTTAAAACACTGGTCAAGCATGAATCATCAAGGGCAATCAAAGTTTGCTGTGCTTATTTGGATACTAGAGAGATGATCCATTAATCCCGTGCTAATTAGTCTGAAGTAAGTGCAGGCACTGACCTCCTGCAAGAGATTAAATGACAACTATATTTACCCATTTTCTTCCCTTGGTATTGACAAGTTCTGTAAACAGCACGGCAATGCTGACCTCAGTCGGTTTTGATCAAGGGAGATAAAACTTACACCTCTTTTCTAAAGTTATTTCTCAAAGGATTCCAGACACCAAGCCAGGAACTGTTTTCCCATTTGAAGCCAGGCTGTCCTGCTGGTCCCACTGATTTTTATCCAGACTTTTACTTGATTGGCCTGACTAAGGTTACATGCACTGTTAATTTCTTCTGCTCTGTGTCGATTATGCACCAAAGCACCCTCAAACAAGTTACTTCAGACAGGAAGCAGTTTTACAAAACTAAAAGAGGATCTTCTTCTACAGTCGGAAACCAGAGAGGACATATATATACATACAGCAGACCCTCCCCACAAGCTCTCCACTAGCTTAAAATCTGGATTCTTCTTGAATTGCACCTTTGTGTCAATAAACACTTCCTATCGTACCAAAATCAACACCAACAGTAGCTCAATCGGGGACTTGATGGGCATCTTGCACAGAGTACTTAGGTCAAGAAACACATCTTGTAGGCATTTGATAGAAGAATACTCATGGAATAAGACACAAGCAGGGAAATGCCACGTGCAAAATAACACCAATATTTAACCAAAGTTGGTTTAAAAAAAAAAATCACCAGTATGATTAGAAAGCATCACCTTAAACTCTCAGCAATGCCTTCATGTCAAAACCACAACCTGTCATGGTGCAGCTCGCAGGGAGCACAGCACACCCCAGAGTCCCCCCGGGTCTCCCCCAGGGCAGAGCTGGGCCATCCCCGCGGCCCGTTCGCTCCCGGGGGGTCCGTCACCCCGCAGCCCCGGCAAACATCCCGGCCGCCCGCCCCGCACAGGCTGCGAGGGCAGACCCTCTCCCGAAGTTCACCGACCGGCTGCTCGGGAAGGGAAACCACCCGGCACTGCCGAGGGCCCCCGAGCCCGCTTGGCGTGTCAGCTCGCCGCCGGCGGCCTGCTACCGGTTCCCCGCCGGGCCCGGCCTGCGGCACGCACCGGACCG
>VXBJ01007822.1:94823-128878 GCA_013400055.1 Nycticryphes semicollaris
GCGGCGGCAACAGGTGACGGTGGCGGCTTCCCGCGCGCGGCCCCGCCCCGCCTCGCGCCTGAGGGGCTGCTCGGTGTTCGCGACCCTCGATATCGACCCTCCCGCTTTACCCCCCTCCCCGAAGGCCACATCCCTTCCCCGGTTCAATAATTAACCCAATTAAACACCCGGTGACAGCCGCTCCGTCACTCTTCCACACACTCGGCTGTGCCCCAAAACGGGGAACTTGCCCGGCTTAATTAATTACACTCCGAATACACCAGCTGAAAAGCACTAATTGGATTTAAAACCCCCGAGTCAGGTGAACCTCTGGGCTGAGAACACCCGAGGGCTATCCCTGGAGCCATTGTGTGGGCCCAGCACGAAGGCTAATGGCCACTGGCCACCACCAGCCACCGGGCCACTAGCCCAGAGATCAATAGCCATCACGGGAGCTCACCCCGGGCAGCTCCAGTGACAGGGAACTGCCCAGCACCGCCATCGTGGGCGTTGGGCTCCAGGATGCCATGGCCCCCCTTTGGCCTTCCATCGCGGAGCATCCCCTGGGCCAGCGCCAGCAGGGACAGGGCTCGTAGGCACCAAACAGACTCATCTTTTTAGAAGCCAACGTTTCAGACCAAGTGCCCTTCAAGTAAAGGGGTTACAGGCCTTTAGCCTCTTTAAGTGGCTTGTGCTACTTTGGTGAGCTGCTCCCTCACGCACACCCCCAGGGTTCTGTTCAGCCAACAAATCTCAGCTGACTCACAAGAAGGTCAGAAGTCAAAACATTTTATAAATAATAAATGCCAAGTCCACTTTATTTGCCTTTTTTTTTTTTCTCTTTTTTAAACCTGCAGGGTTGATATTCTCTGAGTTGAAACATCAAAGGCCTATTTAAAAATGAAATTAAATCGGAGATCCTCATACAATCTCCTGACACCGGTTGTCACTTAAGGGAAACACCAGTTTTACAAGCGCAGTAACGAACCCCCGTGATGCCTGGCACTGTTCCCATCCCATTATCCATCGCATCTAGGGATAAAAAACACATACATCGGGCTACACGAGCAGTACTTTATAAAAACCAAAGATAAAATCTCTGCCTCAAGAAACCTGCTACACAAAGGCTTAGTCCTGTGAGATGCCGAGTCCAACAACTCAAGCCTGTACCTAATGCGTTATGAATTAAAAAAAACCCTCAGCAAAGCAATTAACTTGGTAAATATTCTGCACTTGTTGAAGCATCCCGACTGCCAAAGCATCTGAGCCCAATTTCTACACCTTAACCCTCCCCTTCGTTAGGAAAAGCCACACGGTTCCAGTGGAAAGCCCCAGTTTGGTTACCACAAGGCTGAGCTCTGAAGATTTTCTTCTGAACCTCTCGCCCAGAAGGTGGGGACGGGGTACGTCACTTAGTCAGAAACTAGCTTTTAAAAAATTAATGTTTTAAATGGCACTTTATCCACTACTTAAAAAAAAAAGTCAGAATTTGACTGAGCCAGCCGACTCTGAAACCTGTTCCAAACGTAGCAATGACGCTACAGCTGCAAGTAAAATAAACACTTCTTTTTTTAATCTTTTTGGGGGAAAGACCCCCAAATTCCATGAATTTATAGTGTAACACCACCACCCTCTCTGCACTGCCGGTTACCAGTCAGAAAACAGGAAGCAAATGTTCCCAGAGTGAACAGCTTTCTTCAGCAAACAGTATTTTGCAGAAAAAGGGCAGATGGCCTTAAAAACTACCTAATTGTGTTCTGATTAGATTCAACCAAGAGTCTAAGAACTCCATGGTTTTATTTCGTTATGAACACTAATATCTTTTTCAAAAGCTGGCAGTTTAATTCGTTACTAAAACTGAAGATAGCTTTTTTTTTTTTTAATTATATCCAGCAGGTCAGAGACAATCTCTTAATTATAGGGATTAATAGTGGTTTTGCAGAGCCAACATCTGTCCCCTCCATTACTAAAGAGTAATTCTTAAATGACTGTAGCTCCTGTAGCAGCTACAGCAAACCAGAGCTATAGTGCTGTTTGCAGGGGATTTCATGGACATCCCCTTTTTTTCGCTTCCCCTGTTCCAATACCTCAGGGAGGCTCTTATTCTGCTCAGACTCATCTGTACTCACCTGTCCCAATCGCAAGGGCAAGGCTTTTACACTCCCACTACCACAAGCCTGCAAAACGCCCGGGAGCCGATCTGCGGCCTCCAGAGGTGAGGCAGTATCAGACACTTGAGTTCGCTCATGCTGGCTCTGGAGTCAGGGCCAGGCGGCCCTCTCAGCGCCGGCCCCTTCTGCGACCGGCCCAGCATGAACTCTGAGGGGCCAACATATCCCAGGGGGCTGGGCTGGGCTGGGCTGGGCTGGGCTGGGCTGGGCCGGGCCGGGCCGGGCCCGCAGACTTCAAGGCACCCATACAGCCTAGTGCCGCACCGGGAGGGCTGTGCTCACCAGGGCCAACCTCCACCGGCCCGCAGCCGCCTCAGCTCCCCTCAGCCGCGGGGCGGGGCTAAGGGGCGTGCGAGTGGCCTCGAAGCGCGAGCGATGATTGGGCCAGGCAGAGAGGGCGGGGCCTACACGGAAATATCTCCCAATCAAGAGCTGAGGGGCGGGCTTTCCGGGGCAGTCTTCGGTAGTCGTTGGTTGTCTTTAGAGCTGGGCGGGGCCGGGGCAGCGCGCGAAGACTCGAAGCGGTTTCCGACGCGGCTGTACGGCGGGAACGGCGGTGGGTTGTAGGGCTATGGCGGTGGTCCCCACTGAGGTGAGTCCTGCTGCCCCGCAAAGCCAATGGGCTGTGGCTACAATCCGTAGCTTGCCAGTAGCGTCAGACACCGTCTGGCTGCGGAGCGGCCAGGAGGGGTAGCGAGTGAAGCGGTGGCAGTAACAGCAGCAATAGCGGCGCCTACTAGGCCGCCCTCGAACCTGGGCGGCACCACTCCCTCAATGGCTTCGTTCTTCACTTCGCACCGAATACGCTTCTCAGCGTTCCCGGCAGCGCGCCCTTCTGCCTGGCCACCGCAGTGTCCGCCGGTAGGGTGGCGCGGGGCATGCTGGGAAGGCGGCAGTGCCAGGCCCGGGCGGGCGCGGGGCATGCCGGGAGGGGCGCGTGGGCTGGGCCGCCCCGCCCGTTGTAATTTTATTAATTTAGGTGAAACGCGGTTGTGGGGCGGTGAAGTTTTGTGTTTCTTAGTATTGTCTTCATTCTGACGGTTTTAAATAATACTAAGTGGCGAGCGGTCTGTATGTTCTCTTCTTTTTGTGTGTTGAAACTCGCCTTCAGCATGTTTAAGTGCCAATAAGAGTAGTGTAGCCTCCCTTTATGTAAATACCAGTTAATTCTTATGTTATAACGATAATGTATGTGTTTATACTTGTATGTAAGGGATTACTCAAGGCTTTGGAATGAATTTCGGCTCCAGGAGTCCTTTCTACATAAACAGCATCTGTCATAGTAAGGCTGTTTTATTTTCCTCTGTAGTTCCCATTGGAAGGTGTGAATTCAGACTTGCAGAAGACCTGCGACAGTGACTCAGACAGCGGACAGGGTAGCTGTGAAACGGCCTCCCCGGCTCACCTCAGCAAGGGGACTGCGTCCCTCGATGGTGGAGGTCTGTCCCGCTCCTGTAGCGGTACCGTAACCCGGCAGGGCCCAGTGACCGCTGCCTTTTGTGGAGCCTTTTTCATTTTTGTTAAAAATACCTGTTTAGAAAGTTGTTACTGCTTGACCTGTTTGAATCCAAACTGCCTGTTGCTTAGCATGTGGGCAGACATCTGTAAATCCCTGGGAAAAGGGGAATAGTAAATGGGATGTGAGTGTCTGAATTGCTTATTTCCTTTCTTTTTATAATTTGCTTAACTTACTTTCTTAGTTACTTACTATGGGGTTTATTACTATTTCAAGGCAAGTTGCTAATCTATGGACTTTGCCTTTTTTTTAAAGGTTAAAAAACATTTGGGTCAATTCTATACTACACTGCAGGGAGAAGTGGATTTTGAAAGCTTGAATTCAAGCTGATTCACTAGAGACACCTGTGAAATTTAACAGATGCGTAATGCTATGTATTGCTGATTTTTAATTAACTTGTGAAATTTTCCTCTCAATTATTTCTCTTCTAATATATTTTGTCAGATTCGGAGGAAGAGATTTTTGTACATAAGAAAGCAAAAAGAAAGAAGGTGCTTCAGGACAGTGAGAGTGAAGACGGAGAGGACGGTGGCTCTTTTGTGCAGGACAAGTCTTCAGGTGGAGACAAGGAAAACGAAGAAGAGAAAGAGAACATTACTGCCCAGAGGAACAAGAAACCTCGTCGGATTCGCCAAGGTCCACTAGATAGTGATGACAGTGACACTGGTGACCGCTTGGAGATTGAAAACCTTGAAACAAGCAGAAATTCTGGCTTGCCTGAGAGTGAGTTACAAGAGGAGAGGCCCCTAAAAACTGGGAAAAAGTACAGGAAACATAAACATGATTTTGAAGAAGAGACAGCAGCTGGAGGAAAGTCAAGAAGACGAAAGGAGAAGGAGAGAAGATTTGAGTCCATTAAACAGCTGCAAAAAGAAAAGAAGCCTAGAACAGAGGTATGTGTTTTGGCAGAAAATCTCAGATGTTTTCCCAGCTAAGTTAAATTTATTACTGCATTTACTCATTGTGTTTCAACGCTTCACTGCAAGTGTCCACGTTCCTGCAGCAGGTGTGGGATCCACAGGGTTCCACAGAACACCTCCTAGCTCTGCCAGTCTCATCTGCAAAGAAAGTACAGACCCCAGCAACTGATGGCTTAACGTCAGTGTGTGTTAAGCCAGACAGAAATTCTTTGAGGCCTTTGGGTTCGTGGGGGTCTTGTTACATGCACAAACTGCTGTGATTGGTATTTTGGCTTTTCTCCATGTTGGTGTGCTGGTTGCTGGAGGAACCTTTGGGCTAATTCCGAATTGGAATTCTGGTCTAAAATGGCTGCTTGGGAGGTTACATATTGTTGGTATTTATAAAATGCATGTTGTTGAAATGTATCACAGACGTAGGGAACACTGCTCCATGAATTCCCTTGTCAGCTTTGCAGTTCTGTAAAGTGAATAGGACTGGCTTGTGTGGACACAAAAGACCTTGATTGAAGATGGCTTGTACTTTTTCTAACTTCTTTCGTTGAAACCTTTTGGCAGAACAGTTATTGTCAAGGAGTTGAAGGGAACCTTCTGAAATGAATTACAGAAATACTTTGTTCTTATGGTGAACAGGTAGATGGTGGCAAGACGTATCCTTTTAATGACAGCGGGTGTCTTCTTGATGACAAAGAACTGTTTGATAATGGCTTAGAAGAGGAAAATGATGACCCACCAGAGGATGAGGAGTCACTAGAATCGATACGAGCGGCAGTGAAAAGCAAAATTAAAAAATATAAGGTAATATTTGATAGTGATACAAGGTTATTGGTTGTTGGTGGGGAGTGTTGCACCTGGGCGTATACAAAACTCTTTTTGACAATGGTGTACTTCTGCTGCCGTGACAGAGGAGAGAATAGTCCTTTGTTTTTTATTCCTATGGTGGAAGGATGTTGTCCTGTGAAGTTATAATGAGAATGCTACAGTAGAAGCTTTGGAAATCTACCATGGGTATTATGGGGCATTTGTGTTGGTTTATTGGATTCTTTACTGGTTTTGATGAGTAGCAATGATTCTGTACAACTACTTCTTACTTGTTTGCCTTTAGTAGTGCCTGTGTATCTAGACAAATAAGTGAATCTTTCTTTTTTTTACTCACTGTAGAACAAAGAGCGGTTTTCTGAGGGTGAAGGCTACAAACACGTATTTGATGATGAGAATGAGGAACCTCTATTAAAGGAACCAAAAAGGAAGGTGAAGTATCCTTCTTTTTAAAGCTCTCCGCTGCTTGTTGTTGTTGTGACTCAGATGTTTTTTGTATCCACACTGTCCAATGTTTTTATTGACTTGCTGTTTTAAGCTTTTTTTAACTGGCTGTGTTATTCTGACCCCTTTCTGTTTGAAAGGGAAAAATAAGGTAGAGTCCCATATTTTGTTTTCTGACTCTGGAAGCCTTTCTTTTCTTCCCTTTCCTTAAGGAGCGGAAAGCAGCAAGGTTAAGTAAAGAAGCCATTAAACAACTGCATAGTGAGACCCAACGACTTATTAGAGGTACAACTTAAATTCTTTGTGTGTAGAGGGGTATAAACTTTTAAGAAATTCAGGGGTGAAATTGAAAGAATTTACCCAAAAGGTTTAGAGCTTTCTTTCACCCAGCATGAGTTACTGAGGCTTGAAGGGTGTAAGACCATTTTTATCCAAGGACCTGTAACTAATAAAAAATAATCATTGTACAGACACTTGAGCCTGTAACTTGTGTGAAGTTAGTGCAACATTTAGAGAGTGGGATAGGCATGGAATAGAATTGGATCTGGTCCTACCATTGATGGTAACATCACAGTAAATTGCCTATTGAATCCATGGACATTTTGTAAATTTGGTTTTCAAGACTGTTGCAGTTGGAACTCTCTCCCAAACAGCAGCATTTGCTGCATTCGAGTTCAAACTCTGCTCTTTGTGCCTAGTCAGATGGCTTTGCTGCAAAATGCTTGTGTCAAGCTTCTTTGAATTTCAGAGGTATCAAATTAAAGCCTCTGACCCTTAAATTTTCTCCCACCACCTTTCTCTGTCAGAATCGTCTGTCTCTCTCCCGTATCATGTGCCTGAGGCCAAAAGCATTCACGACTTCTTCAGGTGTAGGCCTCGACCAGTGTGTCAAGGAAATGCCATGGCGTTGCTGAAGTAAGGACTTAAACCTTCCTCCTATTTTTTCATAAATTTTGAGGATATCCCAGCTTTGCTTTTGGGGATAACCAGACTTCTGCACACTGTAGGTGTTGTATGATGTACACACCTGCTCTCTGTCCAGTCACAGATTATTTATTTTTCCTGTTTGATGTTAGCTGTTGCTTTAAGGAACTTCTCAGGCTTCTTTAATCCCGTGAACACCTGGGAATGAGGAGTGTGTCCCTGTTGGCATAAGGCAACGCTGCACTCGTGACCCAGTCATATTATTGAAGTCATTGGGGCCAAGTAGTAACTCCAGATGAAGTCAGATGCTTGTGCAGAGTTACTTTAATGGGGTTTAGCTGCATCACGACATATAACTTGGACTGTTTCTTCTTTTGAGTAATGTGTAGTAAAATATTTAAGCTACTGTAGTCACAAAATCTCTCAGGAACTCTTTACTGTGATAATGGAACTGACACAAACTTGTTAGGCTGCTCTGCATGTCCTTATCTCCTTGAAATGAAGTTTTCTGGACTTCTGTCCTTCACCTCTTCCTGCACATTAATGACAATACTTAGAAAAATATCTCTTCCCCTCTGAGTTTGTTCTCAACCTCTTTTCCCTTTTCACTGTAGCCATGGGTGACAGATTGCTTTCTGCTGTTGTTAGGTCCACTAAATACCAGCTGTCCTTGGGTGAAGAACCTGCAGACACTAAGAACTTGAGCACGGGTTGCAAAGATGGACAGATGGAAGGTGATCAATCAGCAGCTAATGAACCAGAAACAAGCCTTGGCAGAGATGCTGATAGTACTGGGAACAAGCCCCTTGCTGACATAGGGCAAGACTCAACAACAGAGTGTCCTGAGAAGCCCCATGGTGAGATTCTCACAACTAGGACTGATACAACTGATAATAGCACAGAAGAGCAGCACCCTGACTTCCTGAGCACTGACTGTGGGGAACAAAAAGAGAATGAGATTCCTCTGGCAGTTGGAGGAGATGCCCTTGAGCAAAGAGATGAAACAGCATCAGAGTTAGAATGTGAAAAAAGCAATCAAGAAGTGGGGCCTGGACCAGGGGCACAGCCTGAGAAAGTGAGAAAGTCCAAGTTAGATAAACTCCGTGAACTGGGAATCGACCTGTCCATCAAACCAAGAATCTCGTCTGGCAATGAATCCTTTATAAACCTCGAAGAATCCGATTCAAATAAAGGTATCTCTTTTATTGTTCTAATCCTGTAACGTACGTCCAAGTAAGTAAAGTTAATCTGACTTTAATTGGAAAATCTGAGAAATGTTTAGGTGGTAGGAGTCTGGCACGTTCACTTTAGAGCAGAGTCTGTGTTTGCTGTTTGCTCTCCCTTTTCTTTCAGCTGATGTTTAAAAGGGAAGTTCTGAGTCCTTAATACTTGAAAGCTTGAGGGGATGCTCAGTGATAACTCTTTGATGATGAATGATTTCTTTCCAGTTTGCTATAGTTAGTTCTTAAAGCACGTGGGAGTGCTTTTTTCAAGTTGATGCAAAATGAGGTGTATGCAGTAATTCTCTGGAAACAGAAGTGGCCTGTGTTCCAGAGCATTTTCCATGGATTTTGTTAAAAGGCAAGGCTGGATAACAAGCAAATATTGAAGGAGCTAGCAACAATGTTTTGAATGTTTTTTTAGGTACTGGAATTTGAACATCTGTTAATCAATATTAAATAGCTGACCCTGTTTCAGGGAAACATGGTTGCAAATGGAGAGGCAGTTCCATCATTCCAGTTAATTTATTATGTATTAGAAGGTATTAAGAAGCTGTCTGGATTGGGTGCTATTTCTGGGTGTGCAGGGAACTGACTTCTGCCAAGAAGCAGTGTTTTTGTCCGGCATCAGCCTTAGATGTGTGTTAGCAGAGATGTAGGGAGGGCTGGTGGCTGTAAGGCTGGGAGCGAGCTGAGGGCTTGTGGAGAGACAATGTTAAATGCAAGCTAATTCAATTTTAGTGAGTATCAATTAAGTACAAATCAGAGCAAAATATACTGTAACGTTTCACTGTTTTGTTACCCAATAGAATGGTTTTGCAAATGTTAAAATAGTAAAGGTTTACAGTTGCTGACTTGAAAATATCAAGAATCTCAAGACCCACTCTTGATACAACTGTAACACTCAATGCTTTTAAATGCAATCAAATACTTAATTTGCATTTTGAAATGTAATTAAATGTGTGTTTAAAGAGATAGAAGCCTTGAAAGCGCGTTTCTTGAAGCACACTCTTAAAACGTCAAAATCCAAAGCTGAGCGGATGGTAAACATGACCATTATTCGTAAGGAGACGACGTCTGAAGGAAAAGAGGAGCTGAAAGCAGCCGTGGTGCCAGCAGTGCTGGCTGCAGAGACCCTGGATGGAACTGTCCCCACAAAGCCAGGTAGGTTTGGCAGGAGATGTGATGATGGTTCAACTGGAAAACGCTCTGCCTTTCTTTTCCTCTCTCGTTCCCCCTTTGCCAGTGCTGCCCTGTGAAATACAGAGGCAGGGGTCTTCATCTGTAAAATTATCTCTTCCTTCTAATGGAGAGCCCTGTTTTAAAAATGAGTTTCAAGAGACCTCTTTGATAGCACCAGCCAGTGTGGGACAGCCTCGGTCAGAGCTTTACAGCTGGTTCTCTGGATTTCTCCCCATAAGCACAAAAATGTATATGAACTTCTGTCTGCAGTTGGTTTCCATCAGCCCCCTGAATGTGACTCTCGGGCTTCTTGTGAGCTGTGACCACTTAGTACATCTCTCACACTTCCTTATTTCTATACTGCGGTTTCTAAGGGAATTTCATGTATTTGCAAACAAAAAATGTGTGGAATGTGACTCTCCCATAGTATGCATTACAAGAAATGGATTATTTGGCTGGTTCTATGGGCAGGCGTTATTTTTAGTTGCTCTTAATTATTTCATGTGCTGTAGCACGTCTGCCCGTGGCAATTGGATGCTTTTGGTCCCAGAAGACACAGAGGAGAGACAGACCCGATTCTCGGAGCGCTGCACTGCCAGCGGTTAGGGATAATGAGGAATCTTGATAATTCGTGAGATTGTGTGGTTTCTCTAAACTGAGCTGACCGTAACCAAGGGCTCCAGCTCTTCCAGCTGGCAGATCAATCCAGACAAACATTTAAAAACGAGTCATTCTTTTAAACTCCCTTTTCATGGGTGTAGTTATACTAGATTGGATGCTCGAAGGCAGCGATGTTAGGGATTCACTAGTTTATCTAATATATTAATGTGTTCCTCTCTGTCCAGGGGAAAAGCTACAGGCACTGAAAGCTAAACTCCAGGAGGCCATGAAACTCCGCAGGACTGAGGAACGGCAAAAGCGGCAAGCCCTGTTCAAACTGGATAATGAAGAGATGTTGGAGGAGGAAGAGGAGGAGGAGGAGGAAGAAGAGATGACAGATGAGTCTGAAGAAGAGGAAAGTGGAGACCATGAGGTCTGTACGCAACACTTCTGCATCACCTGGTCAGCTTCAGTTCTGCTGCCTCTCCCTGGTGAAATGAATATTGTACACTGTAAATGTTAGGGAAATTGTCAAGAATTTTTCCTAGAAGCTAAAAAATTACTACAGTTAGTATGTTTGGGGTTTGGAATGTCTAAAACAGAATTTATTAGTATTTTCTTTGTTTGTTTAAACAACATTAAAAACAAGTACAAGTGTATAGAAAAATCTGGTGCCCCTTTCTCCTTTTACATGTCCTCGGCTTATTGCTAGCAGGGACAAACAGAGCTCACCTGCCCCATCTGGGATAGGGTTTCCCATGGCCTTTCCTTCTCAAAAGGATCGGAATAGCTTGGCTGTTTCAAGCACCTCTGTGTCGCTTGTCTTGGAGGGGAGTAGGTGCCTGTAGGAACAGTGAATGTCGCTTGACTTCATCCTCCATGTGTTAAAACATGTTCTTGAAAAGCACACAGGGAAGTTGCCAGATCAAAGCCATGATCCCCGTGTCTCTGCTGCGCTTGGGGGTGTTTTATAGAATGTGGAATTCCTGCTGGATGAAGCAGAGGAAGATAATGAAGATACAGAAGAGAAACAGGGTGAGGATGGGGATAAAGAAACCGACAAGGAGTCAATTGATGGAGAAAAGCTGGAGAAGTCTGTGCACTGTGATTCTGTTCCCAAACTGCCTTCAACAGAGTCTACGTTGATGCTTTTTAAGGACAGCTCCTCCAAAATGGGGTAAATAAACCAAGCTTTAGAAAAATGGTGCCTGAGCAATTTTAAATTTGATCAGTAAATGTAACTGGTTTGATTTAAAGTACTTTTTTTCCTAGAAGTATTTTCTCTGCCTTGTTCTAGTATTTGCATTCATATATATTTTCTTTAAAACCCCAAAAACTTCGTGACTGTAACTGTGTAGTAGAATAATCTGCTTCTTACTCAAAGTGTACTAGATGTATTCTTGTGTGTTACCTTGGCTTTTTTACGATGAGGTTTGACAGGCAATAGCAGCTCACCTTGTGTATGTGAGTAAATGCATTTTATTTAACGAATTTCAGATATTCTCTTCCTGATGAGAAACTTGAAATGGAAGAAGTTGCAGACAAAGGACCCACCAAGTTAGGTAAAGTAGAACTATTATCGTAGCTCCCATGTTTTTCACATGGCACACACAGAAGTTTCTATTTGGGATTGATATTGAATGCTGTTGTTACTTCATCACCTGTAGAGTTAAACAGTGTGGTTATGAAAGTTTAAATTGATGAAAGAAATGGGAGAGCTTGAGAAAACTAGAGGAAAGTAAAGGTCAAAATGATACTGGGAAAAAAAAATCAAACCAGTCAGAAATTGAGAAGAATTTGAGTTAAAAAAAGAGCAACATGCATCCTCTATGAAGAAAGAAATCCAAGCTGAGCCCCCAGTAGTGAATTTTTAGCAAGGTTGGTGTTGTTGCAGAATAGTATCTTGAGGTTTTACTGGATGACCGAAAAAGGAGTCATTAAGCACCGTGTTTAAATAGATGTTTTCTTTCCAGAGGATGACGATTCGTTTTCTCTACCGACGCTAGCGAAGGAGAACAGCCACAACAGCAGCTTTGAGCTGATCGGCTCCATGATTCCGTCCTACCAGCCCTGTAACAGACAGATCTCACGGGGGGGGAGCGTCTTCTCTGCAGCAGGAGGTTTCAGGTCGCCTTCCCCAGGCTTTTTCAAAACAAGCTTTATCAGCTCTGCCTCCAAGGTGAGGCGCTTGGTCCTGTTCCCAGTGTATATTAAGGCAAGGGGTGGGGAATAAATGGATTTTACCCTGACTGTCATATCTGTCAAAAAATAACACCAGAAGAAGGCATCTAAGCGAAATGCTTTTATAGGAGAAAGATCTTAGAAAAGCAATCTGTCCTTGGAGTTTAAAATGTTTCCACATTTGGAATGGATAAAAATGTTATAAAAACTTTTATTCTAGAACATTAAAGAAAAGATACCCTAATCTGGTTTTGATATCTCAAATATGTGCATTATAAATATTTTTTTAAGCATATTTACATGGGCTACAGAACTTCTGATGCCAGAGAACTGTGATTTATCAGAGTAGCATGTACATACTTGACTCCTGTGTGGTGTTAATTCTTTAAAATAGCTTAAATGTTTTATCCCGTTTTTACTTTAGACTTCTAGGGTTGCAAAACAAGTAACTTGTATATTCTACATTCCTTTGACTAGAGCTCAGGAAAGACGTCTGAGCCCTCTCTTCCCATAGAAGATTCCCAAGACCTGTACAATGCTTCTCCTGAGCCAAAGAGTTTATTTCCAGGGACTGGGGAGTCTCAGTTTCAATTTTGTCTGGAAGACGACACTCAGAGCCAGCTGCTTGATGCAGACGGGTAAGTGATGGGTGTCAAGGGTGATGTTTTGTGCCCTCTAACAGAAATAGGACATGCAGACCTGCAAGGTTTTTCTAACTACAGACCTTCTTCCAGGTTCTTGAATGTTGGACAGCACAGGAATAAGTACCAGCCCTCCAAGCACCAGCTGACGCTGGCGACTATGGATGAGAACGCCATGGATGCCAACATGGATGAACTGCTGGACTTGTGTTCAGGACAGTTCAGCAGCCAAGCTGAACACGTGCCAAACACCAGCAGCAACAAAAAACAGAACATGGATGAATTGCTTAATCTTTGCTCGGGAAAATTCGTGTCTCAGAGTACGTCCTGAATTCTGTTGTCAGATTTGCAGCTTACTTGGTTTATAAACCTTTCACAAAGGTACCCTTTAGTTCTGGGCAGTAATGCACAATGTGGGGCTTCTGAGAGCTCTCAATTTGTGGCCTTTTTGGGAGTGTGTTAGCTGTTGTTTCTAGGATCCTCTCTGACATGTTAAGAGTAGAAAGGTATCTGTCTAATAAGTTGCCATCTTACTACTTTTTATAGCAGGTTCTCCAACGTGGGCCTCCTCGGTGTCTTCCAAGGCAGAAAAGGACAGTGACATCGAAGATCCCATGGCAGAAGCTCTAGCACTTTGTTCAGGCTCCTTTCCCACAGACAGGTTAGCACTGCTTTTCCCCAAATTTAAGAAACAGCTGTAGTCATCTTGCTTCACTCTTAGTGTGGCTTCTTATTTGATGTGCTTTCGAAGTGTGGTCTATTTTGGAGGTAAAGCAGTTGCTCTAAAGCAGCAGCATACGCCATTTCCCACAGCTGCCATGAAGTCAAAATCTTTGTCTTTCACTGATAGTGAAAGAAATGTTGGAAAACTTGTTGAACTGAGAGAAGATTGTTAGAATGTGGGGGTTTTGGATTCTGTTCCGGGCTGTTGCCAAATTACAGGAACCGTCACCAAATGTAAGTTGGGTACTTGCGTTTTTCCACTGATGACACCAGGAAAGTCTATGGCTCCCTCACAAAAGGATTAAGGTTTAAGAAATGGGAATGGCAGAGGGATCCGAGAGGAGTTTTTAGAGAGAGAAACAAACTCAGAAATGAGTACTTGTCCCATGGTTTCTGCAACTGAAGAGCCAAGGTCTTAAAGCATCAATGCTCAGGGAGATTTGAGGCATTTAAAGCTAAAAGCTGTTGAGAGACTGTAGCTCTTCGAGCACTCACAGGTAATTGCCTGAGAGCAGCTGATGTGGTGGTTGAAATCTTGCCTTGAATTATTGTGAAGCCATCACTGGAGATGAAATGAAAACATGTGTTTCTCTTGTTTGCTTTTCCCTTAGGGAAGAGGAAGATGAGGAGGAGCACGAAGACCTCGGTGATTTTCAGCTTGTAACAGATGACAACGTCTTTGATAGTGATGAGGTAGGAACCGATGGAGGAAGGCGGCAGCTACAGCATCTTGACAGAGAGAATTCCATTGATCTACTCAGGGTTTTTTAATATAATCATCAGTGCAAAATACTGCCACTTCCATAACAAGTTACTGGAATTTTTAAGAGTGATGTTTGGATTATTTCAGATGTCTCCTAAGTATTATCGTGCACTGGATGTAGCAAATCCTCTGAAAAATCTCTGCTTTAGTCTGTTCATTGATTAAAGAACAGAAGAGGCTGTCATTGCAAAGCAATCTGCTCTCAGAAACTCCTTTATTGCTGAAAACTGTTTCTTTGCTAGGATGAAAAAAGTGGAGGTAGTGATGCTGAAGAGGCAGAAATGAGCGATGAAGAGGAAGAGCTGCTGAGACATAGACAGGGCTTGAAGAAAAAACTGTAAGCATATTTCTTTTTTTTTTGTCTCTTAATTGTCAGGCAGAATAGAATATTAATAGCAGTAAAAATTTACTGTATAATTATTCCCTCCCCAGCCTTAATAGTGCTACACAGTGTTGGCTCTGGGTTGTTTTTTGCTTTGGTGCTGTCACATCACACGAGTTCAGCTACGTTGCCAGTGGGTTATAGATGATTTCCATTATAATTTTTGTTATAGATGGAAATCAAAAGGTGATGATGAAGGCAATGCAATCATTCATTAAGATCTCTATTTGTTCTAGTAAGTAAAACATCAGGCTGGCAGTTGTCCTTGCCATCACGTTTGGTGACAACTGGCAAGGAATCAGGGGGATGACAATAACTGGGGATGCCGCGTGTTGGCAGGCTGTGTGTGTAAATGTGCAAGAACTCAAGCCTTAGTCTTATTAAACATGAATCATAATTTCTCCCTGAAGATACACGTTAATTTTATGTCGTAAAGAGCAAACTTGGTTTCAGAAGATTTGTGTGATTGGGCTGCTGAGCTGAACTTTCTGAATGTTCTTCTACAGAAGACTGCAGGATTTCATGGAAGATGAGGCAGAGCTGTCGGGGAGCGACGTGGGAAGCGAGGATGAGTATGATGGTGAAGACCTGAATGAATACGAAGAAGAGATGATTGACGAGGAACTCCCTAATGAAGCAGAACTAGAAAATCAAATACAGAAATTTCACATGTCAGTGACACTATTAGTTGTGTATTTGTGTGTGTGAAGTCCTGGCTGGGATATACCCCGGTCTGACCTCCTGCCTCTCTCCTACCTGGTAGGAAGGCGGTGCTCGATGATGACAAACGTCAGCTGCGCCTGTACCAGGAGAGATACCTCCTCGATGGGGACCTGCACAGCGATGGCCCTGGCAGAATGAGGAGGTTCAGATGGAAAAACATAGGTGCCTTTCCAATCCTGAGTTAAGGGATGGGGGGGAAAGATTGTAAAGAGAGAGTATGTGTGTGTGTGTTTGTGGGTTTTTATTTATTTTGAGTTTTTTTTCACTAGTCTACATAGTTTATGTCTCTTAAAATTGATAACTAATTTTTTTTTCTGTTGTCTAGATTATGATTCGCAGATTGACATGTTTCAGAGAGATTCAGATAATGAGGATGAAAATGATCAGTTTGATGAGACAGAGGTGAAATGGAGGAAGGAGCGATTTGAACGAGAGCAGTGGCTTCGTGAGCAGGTAGTAATTAGCTTCAAGAAAGGCACCTTGCTCAGTCTTTCTCTGCAGCATTGCTAGATGTGGAGTTGTTAGTTCCTCAAGTTAAACTCTGGAAAAAATACCATTTGTAAATGTCTCTTTGGTTTTCATCATAAATTTTGCTCGTCTGCAAGTATTGTGTAGAGAATTCAGGAGGGAGAACCAAAACAGCTCTCAAAACTAGTCAGCTGCAGAGCTGGAATAAGTCTCTCGTGCTGGGAGCAGAACTTTGTGTTTTAGAAGTTTCAGTGCTGCATCAGATTTGTCAGCTGAATGTGATGCTACGTTTGGTGTTCATTGATAGAATGAGGTTGGTAAAATATCTAAGAAATTGTAATAAGATTTTACAGTAAAAAGAAAATAAGAATTAATGTTAATTGATATAGTGAAAAGACTTGGTCTGCTTAAAATATTGTGTGAGATGCTAATTCTTAATGGGAACTTTTCCAATTTTACCAAGTGTCTTCTCTCTGCTGCAGAAGGAAAAAAATAAAGAGCAGGAGGAGGAAGAAATTGGTGAAGACAGCCAGTTCATGAAGCTAGCAAAAAAAGTAACTGCAAAGTCCCTGCAGAAGAAAGGTAAGTTTACTTGTTACTGAATTGACAATCACATAAGAGAGAGGAGGTTTGATTTCCAGTCATTGCCACTGTCTCCAGTGAAGCACACGATGGATCAGAAACCTCTAGTGTCCAGTTTTCTTCCACCAATCCCAGCTCGTGTCTTCAGAGCTCGAACAGCTCCAAGGTATCAAACCATTGAGAACACGTGACTGCAAGGCTGATGACAGTTGTGTGTATTTACTTAATAAATAGTATGGTGCTTCTTAGTAAAAAAAAAATTGTAGAGTGGAAATCAATTGCTCTGCATCTTTGTTTTATTCTTATATTCTTCATTTATTTGCCTTTAAATCACAACATAGGCTGTAAGTGATGTTCAGCCTTGCAGTTTCTCCAAATAGCTGTGGCTTAAGAAAAAACTATGTCAAGGAGTGAAAATACATTTTAAGTTTTCCTTGGTTGTGGCAAAAACATGACTCTGAGTATGCAAAGATATTTCAAACCCCAATTTTCCCTTCTAACCAATAGAACTATTTCCCAGTCATCTGTCAGTCATGTGGCTGACAGGTAGGATTGATAAATTTATTATTATTTTTTTTTCTTCCCTACAGCTTTAACTGGCTGTTGTCAGTTCTAAGCTCTTTGGTTGATAAGAAATTATATTCTTTGAAACTCAGAAACTGATGTTTTCCTCTGTCTCTGCCAGCGAGCCCAGCCGTCGTGGTGCAAGACACAATGCTCTTACCCAGGAATCCTTTTGAAGCATTCCGACCCGCTGGTGACACCCAGGTTGGTAACAGTTCCCAAAAGGCTATTTCCAAACTGGATCCATAGAACCCAGCAGCCTCAGCTGCCCTGAGGTCCTGCCATCTCTGGTTTGTGTGGCCAGGAGTCCCATTTTAGCAGGGAGAAGTCTCTTCTGTGAAGAGTAACCCACTCTGAGAGCTGTCAGGTTCCTGTGAGTGGTTTTGGAGAGGGATTCTTTGTTCCTCAGGTGAAGAACGGGTCTCTCTTGAACAGACCTAAAGCTGTCCTTCAGAAACTGGCAGCGATGTCAGAGCTTAATCCAAACGCACCTCGAAATTCAAGGAATTTTGTCTTCCATACGCTCTCCCCAGAGAAGAATGAAGAGGCAAAGGAGAAATCAAAACTTCAGGTGAAGATTTGTGTGGAATGAATGTGCTGCCAGTTGTGTAGATGATTTAAATGCAGAGGCACTAAGCACTATGAGCAATTTTAACTATTCTCTATGACTTCCTAAAGTGTGCTCTCACAGCAACTAATTCTCAGATAATTCAAAACTTAAACTTTTTGGAGTTCTTGTATATACTAATGTAGATCTTGTATATACTAATGTACCCTACTCCCCTGCAGGTGAAGAAGAGAGGCCCTACTGCAGTAACAATGTCTCTGGCCAAACGGCCCAGGGTGGACAGCACAGAGGAAACAAGTCAAAGCCGAAGCATATTCCAGTACTTGGAGAGCTGAGTGTTTCTGTGTAGAGCCAGAGGTTGCATCTTCCCTCTCTGCCACTTGTGGTTTGTTTGGCAAATCTGCCAGCAATCCTCAGGAAGGTGAACAAATCGCTGTACATTCTCCTGCTGCCATTTAACTCGCAAGTTCCAGTCATTTCCAGGCTATGGTCTTGTTTATTCCCCTTTGGGGTTTTTTTTATCAATGCTCCATGATAAACGAGAGCACAAACCCCATGCCTGGTTTGGGGTAAAATGCTCACTTGCTCTTTCCCAAGCATTAAGGACACTTACACTACTCTGTACTGTCCTCAGAACCTCCCGTGGTTCAGTAAATACCGTTGATGGGAGAGGGATGAGGCAGAAAGGCTGCAGTTAGCTTAAAGCACAGGTGAAGGAGGTATTTCTGTGGTTTTGGGTAAGAAGCAAGTGGTGTTCACTGTGGCAGGACACGGGTTGTCCCACTTGCAGTACGAAGGGAGCCGTGGCTTCCTCCAGTGTCTTGTTTTCTCTGATGTTGAGCATTTAGTAGCTTGGCATTTTAAGAAGTTCTAATTTATATTTGAAAACATGCTTTTTAAAAAAGGTCCCAGTCTGTTATGAGGCAGTGTGGTACAGGTTTCTTTCCAAGTTTTTATTACTGTTTGTGTTATTTACATGCACATATGAATGTGTGTGTGTGTGGAGAGGGAAGCATGTGAGTAACAGATGTGGGAGAGGAGGAGTGGATGTGTCAGGGGGGTTTGTCTGCTTTTCTGTGGGACAAGTTCTTTTGTTTGTTTTGCCCAACTGAAGACCCCCCTGAAGTCTGTTGCTTTCGTGCAAAGTGCCCTCATCTGAGAGAACCCATCCCTTTCTGAGCAGCCTGTAATGAGAGGCCCTCTCTAGAATGAGGGAATTAAATGATAAAGCACTGTCATTCACAACTATTTTAAATAGAGTGAAAGAAACTGGAGCCAGAACATGCAACACCTCTCATTTCTGATGCCATGTTGGAGACCAGTCAATGGTCACCCATGGCCTGCTCTGTACAACTCGGTGTCTTCCTGGGACCCCCTGTCCCACCCTTAGACTCCCAGCTCTGTCAGAGAACTTTCCTGAACTGTAAATTTTGTAACATCATCCGGGCACACCTGGTGTGCTACTTGTAAAATATTTTACTGTATATTATGTTTATAAAGAATTACAGTACTAATTGGAGTGCAACTTTACAATAAAACATGCTTTTAATTCTGGAGACAGTTGGACTTGACTTGGAGGAATTCACTGGGTGTGTGTACGTGGGGGTTTTTCCAGAATGTCTATCTCTGTCTCTTTACTCACTTTATTTCCATTGCTGCTTTTCTTTTTTACCCACAACTAAGCCTTTTAGTGGGAACAGCTGCAATAATACTGGAATACACCAAAACCAATCCCCTTGTGGTTTAATTAAAATTCTCGGCCCTAAGAATATGTTTCTTTTTACTGCTTCAATCATTCTGGGTTTGTTAGCTCTTAGGCAAAACTTCCTTTATTGTTGACTTGAGGTGTGCCCATGTCAGTTCATTCCAGGGTAACCGCATTTGGGATGGGAAGTTCAGGGAAAGAATGAGGGAGGTAAAGGTCATTTATCAGGTGTTTCAAGATCCACAGGAGATATCTGAATACCCCACTTGATTCTTTATCGTGGTGTTTGCACTGATTTGTAAGTTGTACTCATTCAGCAGAGATTGACTGGGCAAAACCATTCCAAGCTGCAAAAGTCAGCGTCTTCTCTTAATTTTTTGCCAGTAATGCCTGCCACTAGAGAGCAGCAAGAGAATGCTCTTCCTCTGGCAAAAGGAGAAGGAAGAATGGTTAAAGCTGCTTAAACCATACTCTTGACTCGGGGGGAAATTCTTAGCTTTCCATGCTCTGTGGCCTTGCAAAGGATTGCATTTATATAGACCTGTAATTGCTACCTCTTTTGTATTAGAAGGTAGCTTGAAGAACACCTTTAGAGGGTTGGCTTTAGTCTTACTCTCCTCTCCTTGGCATGTGTTGGCCACAGCAATGATGTTGATTTTGCTTTTCTTTTAGAATTTTTCCTTCAAAATATATTTTGCTTGTTCTGGAGCCAAGAGTTAGAAAAATATTGTTGGGTCTGAAGAGCTTATAGATTGAAAAATGTAGAATGGGGAGGTTTCTGGCTGCTGTTGTTCAGATAAAACATTCCCACCCCACCCCCAACAACCTCTGAGGAGTTTGGGGTTTGGAAGATGCTGCTGGTGAGTGCTAAATTGTGCTCCAGGAATTCCTGGCGGGACAGTATATTCCATTATATCCCATGCTGTGCTGGGGGAGTCCTGTAGGAACCAGAATCTCAAACAGCAGGAGCGTTTGAACACGTCCTGAGATGACAACGATGATGATGCTCATCATGCCAGACTGTACAGTCCCGGGGCGGGGGGCAGGGAGAAGAGCTGGGTTTGGGCTGACCCTCGCCTGTACTCCCACCCCTCCTGACCCTTCTCATCCATCTCCTCCCCCTGGCCGCTCGCCTGGGGCTGCCCCCCAGCCCGTCTGGCACATTAACGCTGCTTTGGCTTCTCATTTTCAGCTATTGATTCAGCTCACCCCTCCTGGCGCTGAGATGCTGCCGTGCTACCGGGGAGAACAATCCCCCCCCTCTCGCTGCTGGAGGTGCCGAGGGTGGTGTGGGGCCAGGAGGGAGAGGCCGAGGTGGAGAGAGGTGACAGGGTGGGAATGAGGGTCCTGTGCACAGCCCTGGGGCCTCGGTTCATCTCAACCTATGGGTCTGTCCTGGGCTGAAGGAGAAGCTCCGTCCCCTTCCCTCCCTGCTTTTTCCCTCTGTCATGTCTCAGGCAAACTCCGAGCGGTTCCAGCTGAGAGTTGGGATTTGGGGATGTTTGGGTTTGGTTTTGCGTGGGCTAAAAGGGCGGCTGCACCTTGAGTGAGACACCAGGGTTCTCATCAGAGTCAAGCATCTCTTTGTGCCTCAGTTTCCCTTGCCCCCCGCGAGGAAGAGGAGGACCAGAGCCTTTGGGATCTGCCCTGAATCCCCGGCTGCAGCGCGGGAGCCCTGCTGTGAGGAATCCACTCTTCCCTGTTCCCTTTGCAGAGAGAAGGAGCTCGGGAACACGTAGAGTAGCAGAGAAGTTAAAAAAGAACTTATAATCGGAGGAAGGAGCAGCCTTTGGTGTGTGTTAAAGGTTAACATTGCAGACACGTTTATAATCATGGCTCTTGCCACCGCGCGGCTCCTCGGGGGCTCAAGGCACTCACTGAATTATGTTTGCTTTCCCCCTTTTTTTTTTTTTCCTTGTTTTTTTGTTTTTTCTTTTTTTCCTTTCTGCCAAGAGACCGAAATCGGGGGGAGAGAGGGAGGGGGAAAAAAAACCCAACCAAAACTATTTGTTTGTCTTGTCTAATTTAATTTATGTTATTTATCAAATAGACAGGTTATTTGGGAAACCAGATGGACCCAGGCTAAAATCATCTGTATTTCCAACGTGTGAAAAATCGTGTGGGAGTGGACACATGACGAGATGGGGGGTGTGTGTGTGTGTTCTGAGTGTGCTTTTCACGGGGGTTTTGCACCTTCATCCGTTGCCCCAGACCCAGAAGGAGGGTTAAAGGACAAAAAGCCCCCCCCAGGTCTCCCTGCAAGTGGGGACAGGAGGGTGGCTTCCAGAGCAGCCCTGTCACTATTATTTACCCTCTCTGGCACCCCAGCCACTCGTTAGTGGGTGCATCCTTTCTCCTGGAGTGATGAACGGGGCAGGGCTTTGGGCCCAGGAAAATGTTTTTAGGGTGCTCTTGTCTCCGGAGTGGGGGCTGTTTTCAGGATCTGTTTGGTTTCCTCTGGGTTCTCCATTCCTAGGAAAGGGAATGTGACCAAGCAGCAGGGAATGGCTGTATTCTGAACAGGAACAGGAAAATACAGTGTGAGAATACAGGGAAACATGAGCCCCCTGCTACTAACAGGCCATCGCTTTCCTTGCTAAGAAGAAAAGAGAAGAGGGGGAAAGCCCACCCCCCCTTAGACTGGTGCTGCCTCATGCCAGTGGGAGTGGGTGCCCCTGTTTAATTATGATCTGAAATGAAAGATCTTCCTTCCCTTGGGCCCCCTGGGGAGCTGTGAGGGGCCGGGCACCCACCCCCCCAACCCCAATCCACCTTTTATTTCCAAGATTGAAGCCTGAATCATCCCCCCCTCACCCAACAGGAGCCAGGGGATGGAGCTGTGAGGGTTCCTGGCTGAGCAGAGCCTGGCCAAGCTTGTGACATGGAAAATAGCCTTTCTCTGGGAGTGATGAACGGGGTTTATCAGGGCTGGGTCTGTTAGCTGACCTGTAAAGCAAAAGTTTCATTCTGTATTAACTATTAGTCATTAATATTAATTATAGCATCGCATGTGCTCTGTGGGGGCAGATGTTGGGTCCCTGGGGGTTGTTATTTTCTCTTGTATCATCCAGGAGCCCAATTTATGGCCGACTCCAGCTACGCCTCTCCCGGCAGCAGAGACCTAACCCAGCTGTAATTAAAGCAAACGACATAAAAGATTGCAGCGCAGGAGTGTCGGGGGGAGGGGAAGGGGTGAGAAGCAGATCTCACAGCTTTGCAAGAGAGTAGTTTTATTTTTAGCTAATGTCTTTTTTTTCTTTCCTCCTCTGCTCCTCAAGGCTGTTTTCACACAACACGCTCAGCGCTACTCCCCTGACGGTGGCCCATTGATTTTATTTATTTACTTATTTATTTTCAGTGTTTGATGATGTTGGTGTATGCGGTGATGGAGGGTTGGTACCCGAGAGGTGTCATCCCTTTGGGATGTTCACCTTGTGTCCTTGCGCCTACCCACCCAGCACCCCAAAAGCCACCGACAGCCCCATGCCCTCTCCTCCGCCCTGGGTGGGGAGGGATGCTCTTTGGCATCCTGGCATGGCTGGTTGTGGCCACCCTGCTGTGCCCAGCCCCGAAGTCCTGGCTGGAGGACGCCGTGGGACCAGCAGAGCAGCTTTTCCCCTGCCTAATTTCTAGTTGATGGAGACTGGAAGCCTAATTACCCCCCCAAGGTGCTAATGCCCCCTCCCCAGTTGCCCAGCTTATGCAGAGTTGGCATTTCCACATTCCCATTTTAAGTGAAGCCTGAAGGAGGGCTCTGAATCCCCCTCCAACCCCATTAGAAAAAATAAATGGCTTTTCCTTCCTTCCTCCCTTCCTTCTTCCTCTTTCCCAGCCCTAGGAGCCCTGATGGGGCCCAGGGCCCTGATCCTGCCCCGTGCATCCCTTGTCCCTGCTAAGGGATGGGAGATAACGGGAACTGTCACTTGGCGTGGCTTTTTCCACCTGAAAAATCACGGGTGGTGGCATGGGATGGTGCTGCTGATGGATTCTTCTACGGGGTGGCTCTCTGAGGCACCCTGAGCCCACTGGCCGGTGGGCTCGGGTTGCCTCATTGAGCTGCCCCACAGCCCCCTCCAGTTAGATTTTTGGGCATCCAGGATATCTCCTGCTCCATCCTGGGCTCCGCCAGCCACATCTGCAGGCACCCCAACCCAACAGCAGCACAAAGAAGATGTAATTAAAGCAACAGGCAATTATACCTGCCATGTGTTCCCCATTTGGCCTAACAACATGAGGGCAGTGCTCTCTAAGCATCCGGAGGGGGGAAGATGATCTCACTGGCTGCATTTTGGTAGCCTTCGCCTCCACCTGTGGCTTGGCCTGGCTTGTGTCATCGTCAGAGACAGGATGACACCAGCCCCCAAATATGATAACAGCTCCCGAGGTGCCGCTGCTGGGTTGCAAACAGCCCCCAAACCCTTCCCTTTCTGGGAAGGGAAAAGAAAAGGAAGGAAGAACAGATGAGATGGGGTCAACGCTGTTGGAAGAGATACCACCCACCCTGAGCATCTGCAGGGGGGCAAAGGGAGGGCTGGAGGAGCTCAATATGATACAGCACCAAGGCCCTGATCCCTCCTGAAGTCTGGAGTGGGTGAGATTTGTTCATGCCCTGGCTTGGTTTTCTACATGATGCCTGTGAGGGATGTGGCTGGTGTCTCCAGCTTGGGTGGAAACTGGAGATGCCAAAGCCAAATCCCATTGTGGGGTTGGTGATGACCCCAGTTCAGCAAGACCTTGAAAAACCCAAGGGCAGAGCAGGGGTGTTCTGGGGCTGGTGTCCATGGGCTGGGGGATGATCTGGGTCCTGGGTCTGCTCTGTAAAGGAGCAGCTTTGTCCCCAGAGCTCTGTCATGTTGACCACAGGGTATTTTGAATTCAAAGTGCGAGAACTCAACAGCATGACCCACAGCCAAACCTTGCTGGCCATGCTGGCATTGCCCAATCATCCCGCAGACAGGGCTTGGCCCCACCATGCCATCGTTGTGGCGATGGAGCTCCCGGAGCCTGTGGCTGCCTGTCCCTGCTGCCAGACACTGCTCAGGGTGGTGACTGGAGAGGGGATGTGTCCCCACACCCCTCCAGGGCACCCCATGAGCCTGGCACCAAACTGCTGCCCTACCAAGGGTGCAGGGCTGAAGTGACACCAGCGTCCCGGGGTACGGGAGTGAGGGGGGAGCAGGAGGGGACATGGCTCCCTGCTCTGTCCCGCTTCCCCGCTGGGCTCTGGGGATCGAGGGATGGCAGAACTGGTGTCACCAGCAGTCACACAGGCAAGGGGAAGAGCATCACTCCCAACATCTGCTTGGAGTTTGTTTGTCTTTCATTCCCATTCCTGCCCTGCCTCCCCGCTTCTCTTTCATCCTTCCATCTGCACCAGCCTAAAAATAGGGCCATAGCCTGATTCGATCTGCTCCTCATCAGCCCTTCGTGACTTGAGTGAAGTCCTGTTTGTGGCCTGGCGAGGAAGGATGAGACCTGCTGATGTCCCTCCGGTGTCCCCTTCCTGTCACGGAGCGGTGATGGTGAGTGGCCATTCCAGGGTCCCGGCACCCTCTGATTTTTGCTCCAGGTGAGCAAATGTTCCCTGCTCTGCACCCTGGCTCTGCACGGCCACCTCTGCCATGAGGACACCTGCATCCCGATGGGCAGCAGCCCAGCTACTGATGGTGCCAACTGTTCTCCCAGCACACATCCAGCCTTTTCAACCCCTGCACCCCCTGGCTCTCTCCAGCCAGCTCTCCTTCAGGCCATTCATTTCAGATCTGTTTTGAGTTTGCTCCCCCCCGGCCCCGCTCCATGAAGGCTCTTCTTGTTCATCGGTGAGAGATGCTGGGGGGTGGCTAAGCCCCGAGACCCCCACTGCCTGACTGGGCAACCCCCTGCCAGCCCAGGCTGCCCACCCCAGCGGGATGAGGGTCCTTCCCAGCTGCAGCATCCCTTGGTGGCTACGGCCATGGCAGCGTGGGCTTATTTGACCCAGGACACCAAGTGCCAGCCCCAAAACACCTTGTCCCAGCATGAGGGTGCCACAGACCAAGCCTGGTGTCAGTCCCTGCATCCATGCCCATGCATGGCCCCACTGCTCCCCCCAGGGCTGTGGGGGTGCTGGCTACCACCTGGCTTTGCAGAAGTGCCCATAGGGCAGGTGAAGAGCAGAGGGGGTGTCCTACATCCCCTGGCTCCTACAACCCCCCGCAAGAGGTGCCTGGGCAGAGCCACAGGGACCTCATCACTGAAACTGCAGCGGGACCCAGCTTGTCCCCATGGGCTGCTCCGGGGGGGGTCCCTGTGCTTCCCACTCCCCAGGCGAGCTCAGCCTCTGAGCCTCTCCCAGGCACGGAGCAGGGCGAGCATTGCTTTGGCACTTCCCTGTGTCCCCCCACCCCTTCCCCAAGTTGCTATGAATAAATCATTGTTTTATTAAAGAGAAGCAGCTGCTTTTTTTCTTCTTCTCTGGTTTTTTATTTTCCCCCCTGACACTCCATCCCTACCCACGCGAGCCCTTTGGCACATGCTCCAACGCCAAAAGCCCCATTGAGGGTCCCTGGAGCATAGCAATTGATACACAGAGATCCCCAAATCCTATTCAGCGCCCGCTTTTCTGCACGAGCAGCCTCTAAACAGCTAATTCACTGCTCTTTTTGTCGCCGGGGTTAAGTGGTTAAGTGTGTGTGGATCCCATAAAAGGCCTTTACTCCATGAAAAGCTATATTTACATTGTAATCACCAAAGAACTGTTTAGGCAGTCAATAGCGGGGAGAGAAAGGGGCTGCCATGGCGGGGGCTCGGCGGCGTGCCCCTCACCTCTCCCGCTGATCCCCCCGGAGCAGGACTTTTGTGGGATTACGTCCCCCCACGCCAGCTGCCGGGGGGCCGCGGGAGCCGACGCTCTTTGTCTTGCTGCGGAGCCGGGGATGGCCCAGGCACCCGGCATCCTGCATCCCCACCATGGCACCAGGCGTCCCGCATCCTGGTGGGCCCAGGCCCCCCGGCAGGGATGGCACCCTGGGGTCCCACTGGTCCCAGGGCCGATCCTGCACATCAGGGCCAGGACCAGCAGCAGGAGCCCCTCTCCCACCACTGTCCCTCCCATTACCCCATCATTAACTAACCTCCTCTTGTTATCACCCAGGGCCTCCCAATACCCCTTCTGTGTGAAGTACGAGCTAAAATTAACTTTAACAAGATTAATTGAGCACAGCGAAGAATGGCACAAGCTAAATTAATTCACCGAGAGTGAGGAGAGGGCTTCCCTTTCCACCAGGAGCAATTTCCACATAATCAATTAGATGATGTTCCAACTGATATCCCCGTCAGGGAACATGCCTGTTCTCCCCATGCGGGTGTGAATATTCATAATGACTACACTTTAAGAGTAAATACAGTAGAAATCCCTCCATCTCCCTCTGCAACCCCCCGCAAGGCTTGCCCAGGAGGGATCAGCACCCGAGCAGCCAGTGGGAATGGAATGGAATGCTTCATCCTTCCAGGCACAGGGATGGGGATGGGGATGGGGATGGGGATGGGATGGGATGGGATGGGATGGGATGGGATGGGATGGGATGGGATGGGATGGAGATGCTGCTGCTGCCAGCTACATGCTGAGATCCCTGTTGGGAACAACTCCAGCCCACACTGGTCCCAGTGCAAACCACACAGGGCAAGGTGGCCACAGCCTGTGGGGCACTGCCACCAGCCCCTGGGTGCTGGAGCAGTGGTGTGGGGAGCTGCATGGGGCACGTGTTCCATTGGTGGGTGCTCCCTTCCCCCTGCCATGTTTGTCTTGTCTGCTCCTGAAAAACGGAAATTAAAATGTTTTTATAGTTATCAATTACACACACTGACTTTTTCTGGTGCCTCGTGTGAGCTTTACGACAGAACAAGTTTAGAAGTGTTTTACTGGACCCTCCAGCCCCATGGAAATTGTAATTACGAGGCGGAACAGGCTGGTTAAGCAGAGGAGCTGAATTCCCCCAGTGGGCAAAAGACACCCCCCACACACCACGGACGGAGCTCTGGGCTCCAGGAGGGCTGGGATGACAATTTTCCCCAGACGTGGAGGTGGGACATGGGTACCTGGGAGCTCCCTATGTCCCAGTGTCCGGCAGCACCTCAGCTCTTTCCAGTGTCACCCTTTGGACTGGCAGCACGACGGGAGCCCGTGGCACTGGCACCAACCCGTGGCCCCACGTCACCGAGCCCCAGGCATCACTGCAGGGTTTTGTTTTCCTTCTGCTTTGGCTCCCGCCTGGATTTTTCAAAGGCTCCAGAGCAGTGAGCGCCCTTCCTCCCCCGGCCGGCGCACATTGTTCAAATTAGTGCCTAAATGAAAGGATATTGTTGGTTCCTGTTGGGAGATAATAACCTCGGTAGCAGAGGGAATTTCACCCATGCAGAGAGAATTTGCCGGGCTGTTCCCGCCAGCAGAGCCCCTCGCCAGGGTCCGTCTCGCCAGGACCCAACCAGGCTGATGGGAATGGACTCACCAGAAAGTGGGAGTTTATCTTGGCAAGCTGCTCTAATCAATGAAAACTCCGCTTTCTGACCTCAAAAACGTGCCACCGCTCCCCATCCTGTACGGGGGCACCTGCGGCATGGCACAGCCCGGCCGTGGCTGGGATTAGCACCGAAGAGCAGTGGCTGCCGGCTGCCTGCTCACACCATCCCTGTGGAAAAGTGCTCCTGTTCCTAAGTGCCCGTGGGATTTTGGTTTTCCCCTCTTGCTTTCCATCCCTCTGCCTTCTCTCACAGCTCGGGGAGACTCAGACCCCTCACCCTGCCGCGGAAAAGGAAAACAAACCCAGCCCTGGGATTCCAGTGTTTCTATTTTTACTAAAAAGCAGAGGATGTCAAGCATAAGGAAAACGTCCTTTTCGGTTCACAAGGCTCCTTCTGCCACAAAGGCCTTTTCTGCTGCCGGGAGCATGGCCAGAACCAGTAACACCCAGTGCCAGGGCTGGCACCTCCTACAGGCCATCGGCACCATCCCCGGTAATGGCATCCCTGTCACTGGGATGTGCAGCTCACAGGGAGATAGGGATCACCGCGGCGGTGGCAGCACCCGGGTGGTGCTGGTACCAGGGGTCTGGAGCGGTGGGAAGCCCCCACAGGACCCCACTCCCTGCAGCCTGTGCTGGCCACATCCACACCCTGCGTGCAGAGCCCCCGTCCCACCTGGCTGCAATGTGGGCAGGCATTTAATTGTACACCCCGAATTTTAATTTTAATTTCTTTTTTTTTTCCAGCCACTTTTGGTCTGACTGAATTTTTACAGATGTTCTGACTTGTTAGAGGTGAAGGGGAAGCTGAGGGGGAAAACAACCCAACCCGAAGTGTTGTTTGATTAGAACTTGTTCAAAGTTCTCCAGTGCAGCAGTTCCCACACCAGAAAATTCTGACTATGTGCAATCAAATATTTAATTTCTACAAACGCAATATAAGATGATTCCTTCAGGTTAGAATCTGTTACAGTTATTAATCAAAGCAGAGCCGCTGAAACGAAACCTTTTATCGAATATTGTGACAAAGGGATAAATTAAAGCATTTATGGAATGTATCAGATTTGTGTCCAAGACTGAAATTTCAAAATCCTGAAGTTCTCTGCCTTATGAAGTCCAAATGTGGAGCGCTGCTGTTCCAGGACAAATGTGCAGCAGTTGAGGGGGTGCAGGGAGCCGGGCGGCCGGGACCCTTCCATCTGCAGGGGGACAGGGGATAGTCCTCCTCTGCCAAGGGGGCTGTGCTGCAGGACAGGGTGGCCGGGGACCAGTGTGGGACAAGGATGGTACAGCCCGAGCGCTGGCACAGACTGTTTGCAGCGATGGTTTTGGCCAGGGCAAGAGCATCACCATTCCCAGCCCCGTGCTGAGCAGTGAGCCATAACCCACGGGCATTCCTGCCTTTATAATGTTATTTTCAAGCTGAGAGCCCCCTGCCCAGAGCACCCCCATGTCACGGGCTGCGAGTGTCCGGTGGCTGGTCTGGTGTGGGAAGGAGACAGTCTGGGGACATGCAGTGGTTGGGCTCCAGCTGAGGAGCTCATGCCCAGAGGCTGGCGAGTGCCCAGCCACAGGTACCCACTGATGGAGAGATTTCACCCAGCGCCGCTGCCCTGGCACGGCCGATGGACCACAATCAAAGGGGAAAATATACCCTTAAATGTACCGGGGGATTTTCATTCCCAAACCCTTGCAGACAGACAAATCCCCTCCATGGTGACCCCGGTTGCAGCCAGACACGGAGAGCCCCTGGGCTGGGCTCTGGACATGGCCCATGGCCAGAGGGGACGTGGGGACCCCGAGGCAGGGAGCCATCCCAAGGTGCAGGGAGGTGACACCGAGGGGCAAAGCCGCCCAGAGCCACCGGCCGAGGCGGCGAGCGCCGGTCCCTCCCCCTTCCTCCCCATTTCCCAAACAATTTCCTAATCATCCCTTTCTGTCTGGAGTTTATTAGTGATTCACAGGCCAAGAGGAAATGGTGATTTTTGGGTCCTGGTCTGATGGAAGGGGTGGAGCTGGCGTCAATATTCCCCTTTTGTAGCTCGGCAGCGGATAAACCCCAGAGGAAACGTCTGCGGGACACGAGCTTCGCTCTCTTGGCAGAGAACATCCCCTGGAGCAAGAGAAACCCTTTTTTGGGAGTTGGGAAAGCAAACAGGAGGGAGGCAGGGGGCGAGGGGGTGACGGGGCTATGTGTTCCGGGGACAGAGCTGGGTCCCCATCACCAATGTCTTGTCCCTCTGGTCGGAGGTTCACGCCACCACTGAAGTCCCTAGCCCTGCAGCTCCTTCCTCCACCTCCTCCTCCTCCTTTCCCTTGTATCCTGATGCATCCCAAGGGCTGATCCCTGGGGTGGGAGCTGACCCCCCGTCCTGTGGAAACCGTCTGGCCTCTGTGGGATTGCTGGCTCCTCTGAAACCCAATCTGGCTGTGGATTCCTGGCATTTTTCACCAAATACAGCGCATCTGTCACTGCCTTTGGCTGTGATTGAAATACAATTTGGTTTACAGGTGGACGGCAGGCAGCAGGGACCAGCCTGGGCACCGGAGCTGTGGGACAGGGGAGTGGGGTTCACCCAGATCCAGCCCCCTCTGCCCCTTTCCCCTATGAGTGTTTTCCCCAGAAAACCCCATGGGGAATGCAGACGGTGGGATGCTGCATGTGAGGGCTCTGCAGGGATGGGAATGGGGATGGGGATGGGGATGGGGATGGAGCAGATCCAGGCTGGCAGTAATGCTCAGCTCCTAATTCCTCACTCGAGGCCAGTGGCTTTGCTGTCCCCTCCCAGGAGAGGAGCTACTTCATTCTCACAGCCCAGGGCTGCTTTTCTTTCCCTCTGCCTACAAAACTGAGCAGGATCTATGAAAACAAGAGCATTATTTTTAAATTTTGCAAGGCCAAGAAGAAAGCCCTTTATAGTACCCTCCTCCTCCTCCCTCCACCAACACTCCTGACGTGAGGCTTCCCAGCCCCAGCCCAGCAAGTCATGGGGCAGCATGAAGGTCCCCGGTGACTTCTGGCCCCACTGGTCACATCCCTCAGCCGTGCAACGCCCCTCGCAGCCAGGGATGGGACACGGCCACGCAGCCTAGAAGCCATCAGTCCACGGCATCCCCCATGGCCATGTCTTTGCCCGGCTGCTGGGCCCCTGTTCCTGCCGCGTGTTGGGAGAGCGGCTCCCACCCAGCCACCGGTTCCCCAGGGACCCCTCACCGTCGTGTGTCCCCCACCCTGCCCCACATCGTATTTATCCGAATGTGTTTACAATTACACCGAACGCCGCGCCGCCGGTGCCGCCGCAGCCGGGCCGAGTCAGCATCGGGGCAGCGCGGGGTTGGAGGTCAGCACGCTGTTTACTTTAATTTCTCCAAGAGCTTTTTGGGAGATTTCCCTCCTCCGTTATTAAACTCAGATGAGCCGCTGGGGAGGTTAGGTCGCATGTGGTTCAGGGCACTTTTTTCTTTTGTAATTTTTTTTTTCCCCCAATGTTTCACCCTTAACTCTTTCGGGACGGGTTCCCCATCTCTGCACCAAGGTCCTGGGCCGGTGGGAGGGTGGCTCCTGGGTGCCTGGGTGTTCTCAGCCATGAGGGTGCCTGGCCAAGCCCATCCCAGCATCACTTCGTGGCCGAGCACAGCCCCACCATGGCCAGCCCAGCACATCAGCTCCTGCGCTCGGTCTCCTTAAATGTTTTTTAATTTCCTGGAGGGAGAGTTTTTAATTTATTTCTGGAACAAAATGGGGGAAGTGAGGGTGAAAGATGACTCTGAAATCCATCACTAAGGGCCCCTCCACCTCCAAATCTTCTCTTTTCCTCTGCCCCAAAGGATTAGCCCAGCCTCCCCGTGCCCAGTGTCCCCTCTGTCCTGCACCCTGAGCTGGGGTCCCTGCTGGCAGTGTCCCTGGGGCAGCTGGGGCAGCTGGGGCTGAGGGGACGACTGGTTTGCAGGGAAATGGAGCTGTTTTCATTGGAAGCAGCAAATCCCTCTGGTCTCCATCCGATACAGAGAATCCCGGGGCAGGGGGTGCTGAGCTGAACCTGAGCTGCACCAGTGCAAAACCTAGTGAGACAGACCCCTGCAACCACTGCTCTGGGCCCCCTCCTCAAACCCAACACCCACCCGCCTTGTGCCAAGGCTGGCGTTTTGGGGAGGAAACCCCAAAACAGAGGTGCCTGCCTGCCCCAGTGAAGCCGGGGATGAGGCACAGGTTTGCAGCAGGCTCCAGCACGTCTGCACCCGCTGGCCCTGCGGGAATCCCTGGGGTGGGGATGAGTAAAACCGAGAGAGGAGCAAACCCCGCTCCTGCCCCACGGAGCCAAACTGCAGCTGGACTTCCAGCTTCCTTCTGCTCAGTGAAATCTAAACTGATGATGAAAAAAGGCCTGTTTCAGCTGCACCTCCTCTCAGTAAACTGCAGGAGAAGGTCCCCAAACGGATCAAACTTTCCTACTTGCTCTCAGAGAGGAATATTTAGCTTTGCTTTGAGCTCAGGCCCCCGATAGGAGGGACACACAAACCAGCACGGAGAAGCAAACACCCAGCTCAAGGCAAAGCAGAGCCCATTGTTTGCCCAAACCCTTTTTTCTTTCCTGCCCATTCACAGACGCGCCTGAGCCAGTTTCTGCCTTTCCTGTGTGACGGGAAGGTTTTGTTTCTTTAATCTTGGGCTCTCCTCAGAGGAGTGCTGCAGCCCAAGTGCCCCAGTTACAGCTCTCCGTCCCACCCCCACTGATTCCTGGTTGATGAAGGTTTGGAAGTCTTTGGGACTGAAGGAGCCAAGAACCAGAGAGGCTGCCTGGGGGCCTGTCAGGCAGATGGGAAGTTAAAAGAACTTATTTGTCACTTATTATTGCTATTCCACTGCTCCGAACCCTTGCAATGTCATGGAGGAACATCAGCACTTGGTGTTTTCCCCCCATGTCCCACTTCGCAGAGTCCAGAGCTTTGGAGAGGATCTTCCTCCATCCTGAAGGCCCCTTCATCCCTTCCTTCTTCTTCCTCGGGGTGGGCAGGAGGTGCCAAGCCCTTGGTGAGACCCAGTTTGGACAGGGTGGGATTGGACTGTGGAGCCCTCGAGGTGATGGCACTGTGCTCATGCCACGTCTATCCCAGAGCTAGCACGGGACACTGGTGAGGACCACACAGGGTGAACACAGCAGGAGATGGGTCTATCCCTGCTTGGGGCAGCTCTGTGGGTAACGGGGGGGTCTGCAGCACCCCAGCTGCCCTTGACCCAGCTCCCAGCCCCAGAACACTACCCTGTGTGGTGCATCCCCTCTGGCCCCACAAAGCCTCTTTATCTCCCAAAAAGCTCATGGTGTTTCATGTGACCCCCGGTGCCCACTTGCCGCTTGTGGGAGCCGTTTTGATGTTGATGAGTCTTTTCCTTTCCCAGCACTTGGACACCTCGTCTCTGGGTGGGGGGAATAAAGGCTCCATTGAGACTGTGGGTCCCGTTGTCTCCCCCATCCCCTCGGGGACATGCTGAGACTCACGGGACCCATGGGGCAGGGGCTGGGAAGGAGCCAGTGTGTCTGAAGCCTGTGGGATGCACCCACACGCATCCATGCACAGCACATGGCCCAGCTCCCACCCCATGCTGGGGCTGTGGGTAGTGGTGGGGCTCCAGCCCACATTGTCCTGCCCCCTCTGAGCCTCTCCTGCCCTTCTCCCTGCCCAGGCTGACATGGGTAGGAGTTTCCCCGTGAGGCTGGGCAGACACAGAAGGAATCATTGAATCATGGAATGCTTCAGGTTGGAAGGGATCTTAAAGCCCACCCAGTGCCACCCCCTGCCCTGGGCAGGGACACCTCCCGCCACACCAGGATGCTCCATGCCCCCTTCAACCTGGTCTTGAACCCCTCCAGGGATGGGGCAGCCACAGCTTCTCTGGGCAACCTGGGCCAGGCTCTCACCACCCTCACACCAAAGAAGTTCTTCCTGAGATCTCATCTCCATCTCCCCTCTTTCAGGGTCAAACCCTTCCCCCTACTGCTCCCCTCCCTGACCAAGAGTCCCTCCAGAGCTTCAGCATTCCTGGAGCCCCTTGAGGGACTGGAAGGGGCTTCTTCCCGGAGCCTTCTCTTCTCCAGGCTGAACCCCCCCAACTCTCTCAGCCTGTCCTCCCAGCAGAGGGGCTCCAGCCCTCCCAGCATCTCTGGGGCTTCCTAAGGCCCTGCTCCAACAAGTCCATGTCCTTCTGCTGTTGATGGCCCCTACATCCATACATCCATATATCCACATATCCATATATCCAGGTGTGTGTACGCGGGCCGGCCCAAGGAGCGGTGGACAGCGCCGTCCCCCCCCGCAGCATCCCGGTACGGGTGCGGAAGCGGCAGACATCCCCGTCCGGTCCCGTTCCCCCCCCCTCACAGCATCCCGGGGGCGGCGGTGGCGCTCGGAAGTGCGGCCGTGGCGCCTCCCCACGCCGGGCCGCTTCCGCTCCCACCCGCGGCGGCGGCGGAGGCGGCGGCGGCGGC
>VXBJ01007822.1:139384-208593 GCA_013400055.1 Nycticryphes semicollaris
GCGGGGAGGTGCTGCCATGCCCCAGATGAGGGTCTCAGCTCTGCTTGGGCCCTCACCCCCAAAACCAGCAGCTCACATCATGCTCAAAAGGGGATTGGGACATGAAATCCAGCTGAGATGTCACTTCCCAATCCCCAAATAATACCCCTTCCCAATCCCTGAGCCACCCACGCCACCTCCATGGATGCTGCCGGGCCAAGGGGCAGCGATGGGTGTTGAGGTCTGGGGTCTCCTCTCCTGCTATCCCCCTCCCACGCCCTGGTTGGCCACCAGGAATTTTGCAGGCAGAGACGGGGTGAGGGCAAGGGTGGGTAGGGGGGCAAGAAGGTTCATCAGTCACTTCTCATCGAGCAAATAATGCGATGTGACAGCGAAAGGCTGCTGAGTGCAGCTCAGAGGGGGATGCTCAACTCTCCCGCACAGAAAGAAACCCGCCATGCGGAGACAATGCTGCCTGACAGCCGGCAGCGGGCAGGCAGGGACCCGCAGCGGGCAGCGGGGAGGGGACCGGGGGCTCTCGGGGCTGGACACGCTCATCGCTGGGACATGGTGACCCGCTGAGAAGGTGCCTGCCCCCCCAAATCACCCTGCCCGCAGTGGAGAGGTTTCTGCTGCCTACATGGGCTCTGCCCACAGCCCCCAGCTCTTTGGGACAGGCTTCTGTCAGGGGTGGCTTGCCGTGGAAGATTTTCAAAAGGGCTCACTGCGGTTGCCCACTGGAATAAAACCAAATTTTAAAACCTTGAACATTTGACAAAACAGTTCTTGTTCCCTGGCCAACCCCACTTCTGAGCCCATCGGCTGCAGGGCCAGAAGGGACCGTGATGAGAATCGAGTCTGATGTCTTACCCGGCACAGGCCAAAGAACCTCACTCGGTACCTTCTCCACCAGCCTCACATCTCCTGACGGCAGTGTTGCTTTCGGGAAAGCGTCCATCATCTCTGCAGCTACAAATGAGGCCTTTTGGGCACATCCATTAAGTTTGTGCACCTTCCCAGGTTCAAAAGGGGGGTGACCGTGGCAGGGCTAAGAGCAAATATAGAAATCCCTCTTCTTATTACTCATTATGGGATCAGACACCTAAAGTACATTCGGGAACCTGACAGACCCCCAGGAAACACCCTCTCTGGGTGCTGGGAATGAGCCATCAGCACCCCATGGTGGTGACCTGATGACCACGCTGGTCACACCACTTCCCTTCTCCCTGTTGACAAGGGAGTCTCCTGCCAAGGGTGCAAAGCGCTCTGGAAATAATTCAAATTAGGCATGCGTGTAATTACAGATATTTTATCCAAACAGGAGGAGCTGGAACATCACTGGGTATCTAGGGAATCATCGTGCTCGATGCACAGTGGGAAGTGGTGCAGTGGATGGGGGACATGCTCATCCCTCCCAGCAGCACAACACCAACCCTGCCAGGGGCTGCCTGGTGGGACAGTGTGACAATAAGTGTCCTGAGTCTATGTCACCGGCTCGGGCGTCCCAGCCAAGCTATCTCCATGGCCTCCTGAAGGCAGAGCCTTCATCCTTCTCCTCCTCAAATGTCCTTCCCATGGACACAGTAGGTCATGGTGGGACAACTGTCCAGACAACAGGTACCCACTGAGGGCATCTGGCATCCTAATGCTTGGAGGTGACATGTTCATGTCTCAGCCTGCTCACTTCCCACCTCTTTACAAGCCCTGCTGGGGGAGAGGTTTCTCCTGCCTGTCCTGTCTCCCTCTAATTTTATTACACAGTGTTCACTCTTATTCAAGGGTCAGACACTCCGGGGCTGAGGTTTGGCTGGAGAGATGCAGTGAGAAATAATGATGAGCTGTTGTGCCCGAGGCTCTCGATGGGATGCTGGTATCCCCCGAAGGTCTGTTTGTCCAGACCGTGGTGAGCTGGAGTGTGTGTGGGGCAGGATTGCATCCCTGCCTGTGCTGCCACATCCCTGCCTGCGCCTCTGCATCCCTGCCTGTACCTCTGCCCTATCGCTGCCTGCGCTGCCACCATCCCTGCCTACATCACTGCATCCCTACCCACACTGTGGGGCCAGAGGGTGTACCCGCTCAGCAGTTCATGTGCAGAGGACGAGGCGGTGGCATCTCCTGGCCCTAGGACCTGGCAGCTGGAGGGGTCAGGTCCAGAGACTTCCCAGAACCGTGGTGGGAGCCACCAGGAGAGGCATCACTCAAAGCTGGCCATGCTCCTCGCCCTGGGCCAGCCCCACTCCCATTCAGCTCTGAGCAGGTTTTGTGTACCCTGGGTTGGTTTTTTTTTCATTTGGAATGGGCCCAGTCCACCAAGTTTTGTATGATTTTCTGCCTCTGGCTCCAGGCTCTCCAAAAACTCAGCCCCTCAGCTTGTGCCAGGTGCCTGCCAGCGGCTCCTGGTGCTGCCAGAACTGCCCCGGAGGTTGCCTGGGACTTGCCAGCCCGAAGCCCGGGCATGAGCCTTGCCCTGTGCTTGGTAGCCCCACATCTACTGGGACAAGGTGGGGATGGAGCCCACCTTGGACGGTGGGGATGGGCTTGTTCCTGATGCTTGGGCGGCCGTGGCCGTGGCGGCGCAGAGCGTGTCAGAGCAGGTTCCCCGCAATAAAGGTGAAACTCGTGGGGAGCTTCTCTCAAATGAAAGGCAGCCCCTGGAGCAACTTTTCCTCAGGAATTACCCTGCTGATTAATCTCTCCCGAAGTGACTGGTGATAAATGAAGCGAGTAAGGGACTGACCTGCCAGTGGGGTTGGATTTTTTGGGGGGCAGGTGGGCAGGGAGGGATGCTCTCCTCTCCCTCCTTTGCTTTTTGGGCTCTTTGCAGACCTGGCACCTCCAGAAACCCTGTAGGGGAACCAGCCCTTGCTGAGCTCCTGCCACTTGGACCGCACTGGGAGAAGGTTGCCCATGGCCACCCGCTGTGCGGGGTCTGTCCCTGCTTGGGGGGAGGAATTTTGGGAGAGGGTGTGGAGCCCATCGAGGCCGGAGCAGACCCCATGCAGACAGAGGGGTGGAGGGTTGGGGGTGCTGCTGCTCTCAGCTGCGTTTGGTGGTCCCTGCATGTACCAGGGGCTAATGCGTGTGAAAAGCAGATTTACTTTTTGCCTACGTTTCATATTCTTCACGCTCCACGGCGGGAGACAAAGGCTCAGCTCTTCAATGGAGTCCTAAGAATAAACCTTAAAGCTCATCAAATCCAACCCGGCAATAAAAATTGCGCAAACAAAAGGCCAGGGACTCGGGGTGGTGGCGGGGGCCTTTTCGCCACGATAACAAGTTTTCACAAGACTGTTTATCCGCACAATTTGGAACGACACTTAAAATCTCTAATCCCAATAGGCATGAAAGTGCTTGTCCTGAGCAAAGCAGGTGGATTGTCCCCGGGGCGGCCGAGTTGCCAATGATGATCGGTGGCCGCCGCGGTGCCCGTGGGGGTCACGGGGAATGTGCTGAGACGGGGCAGCTGCAGCCTGAATGCTTCTCTTCAGCCTCAAAGCCTGGGCTCCTCTCCCCCCCCAGAACCCCTCGCCATCCCACCCCCTATTCAACCCGGTTTTAAAAGGCAGCAAAATGGTTACAAGGTTTAAAGCAGAGGCGAGCAAAATGCTCCACAATGGGGAGGACAAAAGGAGGGCTGCGGGGACGGTCCCTAATCCAGCGCCCATGGCAATGCAGCCCGGACCCTCTGGCTGCGAGGATTAAACCTGCTGCCAAGGGGAGGGTTTAGCAGTGGGGCTGGAGGGGGTGCAGAGGGGTGTCCGTCCCCCACCCCTCCCCCCCCTCCTTTTCCCCGGACCCACCAGAAGGGACTTTCTGCAGCTAGAGCCCTCCCAGGTGGTCGTCCCCTCCTGGGGGGCTTGGTGCAAAGTGGGGGGAACTGCTGGCCCCCTTTTCTGGGGGGAGCAGCGCTGATCCCCAGGCTGGTGTGGCCCCCACGGAGGCTGGAGGTGGGATGTTGGGAGCCAAGTGAGGATGCAGAACCACGGATGCAGTTGGGCTCAGCAGAGATGCTGAGAGTGGAGCAAGAGCCACCACCATGTCCCCAGCAGCCTCTCTATCCCCAGGGAATAATTGCAAGAGCCTGGGGAACTGCAGAGCAGGATCTGACCCTGGCCACATCCCACAACCAAGACCTCATCCACCCAGGGGTTCCCCTGGACCATCCCAGGTGGATGCTGTTTGCTACTGCCCATGTGTGGGCACCCATGGTGAGTCCCTGGGTGCCAGACGTGAGAAAGAATCAAGATGTGAACGATCTGGAAAGAAATTGCAGGGAGCTGCACCAAGGGGTGAGAGAGACGTGACATGGACCAGCAGAGAGTATGGCCATGGGGCCGTGTCATCGTGCCCCAGAGAGTCCTTTTAAGCACCGTGGGACGGGCAGTGGGTGCCCTTTGGATAGGACTGACGTGTCTGAGGCTGGTCAGAGCAGGTCACAGCCCCCCCGACACCCAGCCAGCCTGGGTTCTTGCTCTCGAATTGCTTTCCCAAACGAAATCCTTTATTCCTCCTGCTTTTGCACAAAATCCTATAAAGTGTTAAAAGCAAACAGCAGCCAATAATTTGCCTAAAATTAGGCCTTCTAAGGTTGTGCCACAAGCTGACGGATCAGCTGCTTTTCCTTGATGGCTGTTACCTCTGCGCTCCTGATGGTGCTGTGCCATCAGGATGTCCCCCCTATGGCATGGGGGAATCTCCCCTGAGGGCAGGGACAGGGTCAGCCACAACCCCCTTGAGACCTGCAGTCCTGTGACCACCGGGACCGGTGACTTGGATGCTCACACATCATTCCTCACGACCCCCCAAGACCCACAGCCTCCAGCACAGCTCAGCACAGCACAGTCCCGGCTCCCGCTCCGCGCTGCCCACCCTCATTTTAAGAAAAGCTCCTTTCTCCAGGCTTGACGTTCACCCCGGAACCTGGGAAAGGAGATGCCTCTCCCCATCTCATCCTCTGTCCAAAGTCAGTCTTGAAATGAAGGTCATTATTTCTGCAGTCTCTGCTTTTGCGTTGCTGCTCCCACGTTATCGGCTGGAGCAAGGCATCGTGCCCACCCGACGCACGCAGCAGAGGGCAGGGGCTGCTAATCCCTTTAGCACCCCATAACTATCACCGAGACAGTAACAGGGCTGGGGATAAAACCAAACTGACATCCCTTTCGCACATGGGAGCAAAGAGAGAGCCATCAGAGGGTCCTCAATGGGAAGCAGGATGGGGGGTGGGGGGGCTTGGACCCTGCTTAGGCGCCGCAGGGTGTCAAGGGGACACGTTACGGTGGCAGCGACACGTCCCACCGGCTCCTCGCCAGCGCTCAGGGCAGATGAACGTTAGCACAACACCACCGAGCCGTGTCTGTGGGTGACGACTGTGACACCCCTAATTGGCACCGCTGCCCAGGCCCTGCACCCTACACTGGCTGCAATCAGGGCACGGTGTGTCCACGATGGAAACCATTGCTGGGATCATGCTCAAAATGGTGAGCTGGGACATCCAGGTGGCTGGGACATCCCCAGGGAGGGACGTTAGAGGAGGTGTGAGGGAAGCGCTGCTCTCCAGCTCCAGCCAGGAATGCTCCGAGGCTCCTGCTCACTGGAAAGGAGCATTTAATTACTGTCAGTGCCTGAGTCCTGCAGCACAAACTGCTCTTCCCAGTCCCCAAAGAGGGGCCAGTGGCAGGTCAGGGCTTTGGGCCATTTTGGGACACAACTTCGACATCAAAAAGGAAGGACAGGGATCTCGGGAGCACGCTGTGATCGCCGGTGCCAGTGCAGTATGGGTTGTTTTTAACCAGCAGGTAGCAGAGAGCATGGGCAACAACTCAACCCCTGCACAGAGCTGCCCAGGGTATTTCTGGGGAGGAAAAATCTCAGAGTGAAAATTTCTTCTACACACAGTTCTGGACACTGGAAACGTGTTTCAATACAGTCTGAGCCAGGCCACCCTCTCCTTCCCTAAAATAGCCTGTGGTTGAAACAACCTCTATGGAACCCAAGCAAAAGCAACACCAGATTTGCCCAAGTGAGAAGTTTTTTTCCTTCCCCAAGTTCATGGCAAAATGAAAGCGCTTGTAAGTTAAAAAAAAAAAAAAAGACAGTGAGGTTGTGCTTTAAATTAGCATTAATTTACAAAGCCCAGACAGACCCGCTAAGCAAATTGTGCCCATTAATATATTAACAACAGATTTCCCCCTACTGCTCCTTTGGGTCCAGAGTGTAAACAGGGGGTGGTGATTAAGGGTTTTTATTTTCCTTCCCTCAATGATGGGGCTGGACCCAGCACAGCGAGCCCACGGCCGCCTGCTTTCGGGAGGGTGTCAGGGTGACCTCAATAAAGTAGGTGACCACGGCACCTCTAATCCCCTCTTTTAATTGATTACTCTCCCCCAGCCCCCGGGGCCATGAGAATGGGGGACCCACCCTCTATAGATTAGCACCCTTTAGTTTACAGATCAGCCACTTTTTCAGTCCTTTGCCCTGCAGCAATGCATGAAAATAACACTAATCTCATTAAGGACAGAAGGGAGCCCTTCAAAGTTTATTAATAATGGGAGCAGACAGGGAGAGAGCCAGGCTCTGGGTCAGATTTCAAAGCTGGGGAAGCGGCAGGAGCTTTCCAAGGGCCTGGTTTTGCCAGGGAAGAAGGTTTTTTGCCGTGTTTCAGGCCGGGTCTGGTGGCTGCTGAAGCCATTGGTGGGCAGCGAAGGGATGGATATGGCTCCAGGAGCACTGGGAACCCCCTTGACGTGGCTGAGGGGGAAGAGCTCAACCAGCTCTCGGGCAGGATGGTTTGGGCTGCTCAGAGCACTTTTTTTGTTCATTGGTTTTGGTATTGCACAGGACTGTCTGATTTGCAACCCCCAGCTGAAGAATTTCTTAAATCTCTACAAGATCTCATCACCTGGGAAAAAGCTTACAAGTGAGCTTTAAATGCCAGAATGAAGAGGCCCACCTTAAAGAAGAGGTTAAGATTTTCAAAAGTAAAGCAACCTCATGGGTCAGGGTTTGGTGGTTTTATTCCTTTTAGGTGGGACTGCAAAGTTCCTCCCAGAGGAACAGCCCTCTACTGCTGGGCTCTGGCTGTACCCACCAGTGAGACCAGCAGCCCCCAGCCCCGCATCCCAGGCCTGAGGGGGTACCAGGGGGCTGCAGGCTCAGCATTCATCAGCCAGGTGGGAAAACAAAGGTTTGCTCATCTCTGAGCAGGACAGATCTCCAGGCTTCTCCCTCCCTTCATCAGCAGGAACAGGACAAGCCCAGTGTGAAAAGACACCCCATAGGAGCTATGTCCAGCAGGAGCAGAGCATCCCACCTTGCAGACACCCCCCCACACAAAAGACTGTGGGAGCACCTGCAAAACCCCAACCCTGCAAGGGAGAAGCCTCTGGCTCTGCATAAAAGCTGCTGCCCCTGCTGTGCCTTCTAGTTATGCTCCTTCCCCTCCTGCTGCCCAATTATCACCCTGTTAAACTGCACAGCTGTGGGGACTTTCATCTTCAGGCTCCTGCACTGCAGGTTTGAGCCCAACCTCACACCACTGGTGTTAATGGGAGCTGCAGGATCAGCCACCCTCTGGAGGCTCAGCTCCTGCTGCTGCAGAGGGGTGGGCTCTTGGAGGGGCACCTCCATCTGCCTGGGCTTTTGCTGGAGTGAGGTATTAATTAGCAGGGAGGAACCCCAAGGATGGCCTGAAAGCCCAAGAACTGGAACAGTGTGGTCCCTGCAAGCCAGTGCCTTGCTGTCCCGAGGGGCTGTGCCCAGGGGGAATCCCTGGAGCGGGGCAAAGGCTGCCCATTGCCAATGTCCAAAGGGAAAATGTCTTCTGGGGGCTTCGAGGGGCTGCTGGCACCCAGCTCTGGGCCCACAAAGTGCAGCTCCTTTCCCCTTCCCTCACCGTGGGAGGGGAGACAAAAGTGCTTTCCCAAGATCCAGGGGTTTGAAGATCCACGCCAGTGATGAGCAGGCTGTTTGCTCCAGCAGAAGCAGCTCGTGAGAGATTCACCCCGTTTCTTCTGAGCTGCCCAAACTCCCCACAACAAAGGCCATGTGTTTTTAAAGCATGTTCCAGGTTCCCAGGCTGAGATGCTCTTTAAGGGGTGACCCCTTGATTTACAACCTGGCTCCGATGGGGAGCCGATGGTGCAGATGCTGAAACTGCTTTTGCAGAAGAGGGACCTTGGTGCTGCTGGACCCAATCCCTCCGCTGCTGGGATTTCCCTTGGGAATTGGGGCGCTGGGACCCCGAGTGCTCCTCCAAGATGCTGTAAATCCCAGGGGATTTGCTGAGCCATGGGCAGGGGGCGGTTGGCTGGCGCACCCCACTCCTCACTGCTGGCGCTTGGAGGTTCCCGGACCACGCAGATGGAGCTGCCCCAAATCCGTGGGGCTAAATCCAGCGATGCACTCACTCCCCTATACCCATCATGGGGTCTGGTGTTTGGGGTGCAACCCCTAAGGTTTGAGGGGGGCTTGGAGGGAGGGTGAGCCAGAGTGAGAGAGGAGGGAGGGTCCCAGGCTGTGATCCCTCCAGGCCTAACCTAATCACCATCGCTCTGCATTATTACCCTGCCTAACGCGGCATGCTTTTAAATAAAATATGCAAAGATTTCTCAAATTATTTCCCCGGGGCAAGTGCGTTTTCTATCTTCGCTCGTGCATGTTAATCTGAAAAATGCAAATTCCGCACACCCCCCCATCTGTTGGGGCTCGGCCATTTATTAACTTTCTTTTTTTTTTTTTTTGAATGCAAAATGTTTCTTTCTTTTATATATACTTATGAAAAAGCAATGAGTTTTGTTATCTCTGCCCCTATTTGATTTCATTTAGAGAAAACAGGTTTTAATGGATAAAAATAATAATAATAATAATAATAATAAAAAAATGGCCCTGAGGTGGCGAGGATTACGACTCACTCAACACCGGAGTTTTAATCAGAGGTTGGCGTTGGGGAAGGATTACGGCTACGAGAAGGCTGGGCCTGTTTTAAGAAGAAATGCAAATGTTCAGGGGACAAGATTTACTTATTTATTTCTTTATCTGGGCTGACTTTGATACTCTGAGCTGAGCCGACAGCACACGGTGAGGCTGGCAGCCTCCCTGGGGCTGCCTGGCCTTTGGTGGCGCATCCCCCGGGATGCAGAGCTGTCCCTGTCCCCGTCCCCATCCCCATCCCCTGCTTGGGGGGATGATGGGTGCTCAGGGGGTGACGGTCCCTGGGGTCAGTGGTGCCAGTGGGACACAGAGCAGCCCATGGGGACCCACGAGCAGCCCGGTGCCCTCGTTCTCCATCGTTAAGGCTCCTTTGCAAAAGTCATTAAAAATATCGAGAAAAAAGCAACCACAAATAAAAAAGGAGGGGGGGGGGGGGGATGCCAGCGCAGTCTTTCCCTTGACAAGAAGGCGATGTGACAGAGCTGTGTAATTGGCAGCCTCTGCCCAGGAGAGGCCCACGGACAAATTTGCTCCCAGTGGGAAGGATGCCCCGTCCCTGTGCCCCCCGGGGTCGCGGGGGGTGAGATGGGGACTACGGCTCCCGCTCGGCCGCCTTGGGGAGCATCAACCTTCACCTGAGTAATGAGACAAAAACCAGGGAAAACACACATGAAAAGGAAGGGAAAGAGAAACTCTTAGGAAATAAGATCAAAGTCCTGCCTTCAAAAACGTTGTCCTGCAGCTACGAAGGAACCCAGATAGACCTAATTGCGGCAGCAACGCACAGCGCTCGGCACAGCACTGGAGCAAGCGCCGGCCAAGCAGCGGCCTGAGGGGACCCTGAAGTCCCAGCACCCGGCCAGGAGGGACAGGAGCACCAGGGGCATACTGAGTTTGCTTTTTTTTTTTTTTTAAAGTTTGGAATACCCCATGTCCCTGTTCCCACAGGGCCACGGAGCTCATGGTGGTGTGGAAGTGAGAAGGAAGGCGGTGCTGGTCCTCGTGCGAAGGGTGGATGAGGGGGAGCGGGGTCGTCACTGGCCACCTTTAAAGCAGCTCCCCCTCCTGTGCCAGCTGGCTGTGACTTTTCTAAGGTTCTAAGGGATATTCTTATGTGGTGTTTTTTCCTTTTCTCTCGCTGGATGGAGGAGCAGAGGGAAGCTGCCAGCTTGGGACACTTTACCTGTTGTATTTAATACAATTGTATTAAATATTATTTTATTGAAATAGTTCCCTCTAGACATCTGAAAAAGAAACATTGGATAAAACTCATGGCCAACTGCTTGGACGTGGCACCGGTTAGAGTAAGTTTATGCATGGGAAATGGTTACAAAGGAGAATAAAAAAGGAGCTGCCCAGAGCAGCTGGGCAAAAAAAGTCTCTCTTTTGGTAAACTGCGGAGAAACTCCAGAGCTGAAGCTCTCTCAGGCTTCCCCGTGCAGCTTCCCGAGGCAGGACCAAGAGAGGGAGCTGAGGGAGCCTAGTCCCAGTGTGAAGAGGTGGGGACAGGGATGCCCCAAGGGGGTTCTGCCTGGGCTCATGCAGGTGCCAGTGGTTTTCAGGGAGGCTCCAGCCAGCATGGAGAGGCACTGACCCAGGCTGGCCACTGCAAATGCCCTCTGTTTATTAACATGTTGAGCGCACAGATTTATTCTGCAGGCAGGCACTTACTGCTTGCCTTCAAACTGGGTCTAGCGCACTGTGATGGATGAGCCAACAGGTTTCTGCCTCCTCTCGCCCCTCCAGCCCTTCCTCTGCCACGGGCCCTGCAGGACCCCACTCCTCCAGCCCACCAGTGGCCACCAGTCCCCAAGGGGAGCCAGGGGCCTGGGACCCACAGCACCAATCCAGCCCGTCCCCTGCAACGGGTGCCAGGGTGCCCCGGTCCTCGTCACAGCAGAGGGAAGCAGCTGGCTGGCCCTTTAAAGCCTTTTTTTTTTTTTTTTTTTTCCTCTCTTGTTAAAAGATGTCTGGGAGGGGAGCTGCCAATCTGAAAAATGATCCTTTCTTTTTTCCATTTTCTTCCTTCTCTCCTTCTAGCTTGTGCTCATCTGTTCAGGTGAACCGCAGGCACATTCATTAAATCTCTGTCTTTGACACCTCAGCTGCTTTGGAGCCCTGGGCTGCTCTTTCTCTTTCCTTTTCTGTGGTTGGTTGTTGGGTGGTTTTTTTTGGTTTTGGGGGTTTTTTTTTGGTTTTTTTTCCCTTTTCCCATCTCCGAGCCCGCCTGCTCAGCACACTGAGGCAGTGAGAGCAGCCGCAGAATAGTTAACTAAGCATAACTTCAACTGTGCAGTGCTGGGTGGCCGCTTCTGCGGAGGGCACTGGGTGCAGCCACCGTCCCCAGGGAGCATCGGGGCACTGTGAGGTGCCATCACCAGCACTGGGGTGGGAAGGAGGGGGATGATGGCACAGCCTGCATCCAGCCACTGCCCCAGAGCCATGGCTGGCAGCCAAGGGTTTGGCTCGTTCTGCTTCTCCCAGTCCCACTAAATCCTCTTACTCCCTGCAGGAGCTCCTTCCCTGCCCCCACCCCCCAAGCCCTGGGTTCCCCAAATCCAGCCAGGGCTCTCTGCAACCCCCCTCTGCCCACCCTCCTTCCCCTCGTGTAAATCCCATCCTGCCGGGAAAGTACCATGATGGCTCAGTGGCCGCAGATTTGCCACTGGGCTGAGGGGACACAGCTCGTCTCCAGGAGCGCAGCTATGGCTCCGCTGGATGGGCTTCTGCTGGCCTCCCCGGTGCAGCGGGACTGGAGCAGGGAGATAACCCACCCAGTTGCCCCCCTGGGAATGATTTGGCCCTGGCTGTGCTGGCCATGGGCTGGGGTCCCCACCAGCTCCCCGCTACCCTGGAAAGCCCCGGCATTGAGTGAGGTGGTGGTGGGGATGAGATGCTCCAGCCAAAGCCATTGCACATGGGACAAGGGATGGCCAAAGGGGAAGGAGCTGAAAGCATCACTTTGGGAGAGGCAGAGCCCAGGGAGGAGGAGAAGAGCGGGGGCCGGATCCGGACACTTTGGGAAAACCCATGTCCAAGTTCCGGCTCTTTCTGAGATGCAGCACCCAGCACCCAGGGCACAGCAGGGCTGGCGTGGGGACGCCTGTCCTGCGGGAAGGGGACAACCCGGTGTGGAGCAGGGAGTGAGGCTCCGGGAGCTCAGCGGGGCCAGGCCCCGTAAAGCTGTGAATTCCTGCAGAGTTTTGTTAGCGGGATCGGCGTGCAGCCTGGTGCCCTGCTCCGAATTAATTATCCGCTGACACGATTTCGCTTCTTTCCCTTTGTGTTATTTTAATTAACAGAGATCTCCTCCAAGCAAGCCAGCTGTCATGTAAATTGTAAAACTGTCAGCATGTACAGGAACTTAACAGGGATTTTAAGAAAGCCTTGCACAAAGGGATGTGCTACTTTCCCTTTTTGGCTTTTTTTCTTCTTTTTCTTTCTTTTTTTTTAATCTGGCACATTTGTAAAGTCGGGAAAAAAGTGTGAAGGCCGGGGTGGGGCTACAGATGGAGAAAGCCCCGCTTTTATTTTAGATCCATTTCTCGAGGCAGAGGTGAAGGGCAGAGGTTCTTACCCATGTACTTCTGATCAGCACCAATTTCTCACGGCCGCGGGGCCACAGCGAGCCCAGAGCCCAGCCGTTCCTCCCAGCTCCCTTCCAATCCCACCCAGGCAGACCTCAGGAGGGACGAGACCTACCATCAGAGGGGCTCAGCATTAAGTTAGGCCGAAAGAAACATCAGTGGCTTTTCTGTAATTAATCTGCTCGCTGCCCATTGCAGATTCAACATCCACATTCATCCTGAACTTGAGGCAAGCGCAGGTGCCAACGGGCAGCCTGGGCTGGCACCGGCTCCCCGCTCTCTGCTTCTGCACTCAGTTTTATTGAGGCTTGAGATTTTTAACTCTGAGCTGAAACCAACCAGTTCTCCCCAAGATCGGGCTCTGCAGACAAGCAAAACCGTGTTAATGGGACCCATATGTCTTTGGTTAAAAGCTGCTTCGGCAGCAAGAGCAGCAGATGCAGAACCACACGCGTGTAGATGGAGGTACAGGGGGAGTTCATGTGAGGATACTCCATGGACACCTCATCTCCCCTGAATTCAAGCAGAAGCCTGTGGTAACCCTGCAGTGATCGATTAATAAATGTTTAGGGGAAGTCAATGGAGGTTAGCAAGGCCCCAGCTCCATGGGAGGCTGAGAGGACAGCAAAAAGCAGGGATGCTCTGGAGCAGAGCGGGGCTCCGGTAGATACAGGGAATATGGGAGCAAAGGGAGAAATGTGCTGGGCAGATGGGGGTCTCTGCATGTTGATGGGACCTCACAAGAACATGGGGCAGCAGGGATGCCTACAAAGCCCCCTCCCTGCAGAGAAACCCCTCAGACCCCCCCAGGCAATAAGAAAGTCTGCATTTCCCTCCCTGCTTTATTCCAGGTGCAGATCAACAGCTTCTGGAAGAGCCTGGCTTTTCTGCAGCGCAGCTTTCTGTGCACGTCTCCTCCCTACAAGCTACAAACCCGGGTTAAGTTTGGATGAGAATTGAGCTGCTTACTTCTATTTCCTCCCTTCCTCATCAGAAATTATTTTCATTGTCCTTTCAGAACAAAGCAAGAAGATTTCAAACCACATTTTGGTGAAGAAGGAGGGATTTTCTTTCCCAGCCTCAGCCAGGGATAAAAGCCTCGGGACAGCTGAGAAAGCTGCAGCATTAAAGCCCAAATTCTGAGCTTATCCGGTGAGCACAGCCAGGCTGCAAGGGGTCCAGTGTGATGCTGATGCTTTCCCAGCGAGGCCAGTTTCCCAAGGGCTTGGACATGCCTATCGCATATGGAGGTTCCCTCCTCAGCCCTGTTTGCCATGCCAGGCATGCTGCCTCGGCCACTGAAACAAATGACCTTGAGCAGAGCTGCAGGTCAATAAAATAATTTGCTAACTGATCCATCTTCTGTGGCAAACAGATGAATCGACTCCAGCTCCCTGGGCTGTTTTATGTACGGATGGGAGAGCCGTGAAGTTAAAATAACGTGGGCGCACACATCCATCTCCATGCAATAAAAGGATGGCTCCGAGTGCATAAATTTATGTATTTCAAGATGGGGAAAAATAAAAAAAAAAGCACCTCTGCATCATCTGATGCTTGACTTGCTGAGGTGGGTGCTCTTCCTCAGCACAATGTGGCCTGGGCCACCCTCTCCCTTGGTGGGACACGGGGACACGGCGCCCCTTCATCCCCGCTTTCTGCCCATCTCTCCCAGCCTGTCCTCTGACGCTCCTTTGTAGAGGTTCACCCTCCAGGCAGCCCTCGGCCACCCTGTTCTTGCCTCAGTCCTCCACAAGGGATGGATGAAGGCTCTGGTCCCCAGGACTGGGCTAAAGCTTCAGCCCTGGGAAGGTGACTTCCAGCCGGGAGCTGGAGTGACGTGGGAAGCAGGGTCTGTTTTTACTGGTCTCCCGTGCAGCAGAGCACTAAAAGCAATTAAGAAATGACCATTTCCACCGTGGTGACCCACCATCCTGTGGCCATTGGCAGGGGGTGGGAAGGAGCTGGAGCCAACGGGGGGAATGCAAAGCAGGCAGGGCTGCCCGGGCCGAGGGCTGGTGCGCAGGCTGGACTGCATCTGTCTGAGAGCACGGCAAACTGGGGCACTCAGAGGTACAGGAGCAGAAACGCCCCGAGGCAGCCTGTGCTCAGTGAGCCCCTAATCACAGCGAGGTGATTAATGCCCTTCTGCTCCCGTGCCTCGCTGCTCCGTTCCCGCACTCCCCTGGCTCAGTCCTGCTCCCTCAGCAGGTCCCGCACCGGTGGGCACCAGGCAACCAGCTTCCCGGGGCACGGTGCTGGCTTCTCCCGGTGCCAAAAGCAGGGATGGAGCTGGCAGGGCAGGGAAAGGCCAGGGCACAGCCAGGGCTCCAACCCCGGGACTTGACCTTGGCCATGGAACGGTCGATTCATTAATGTCTTTTCCCAGTAGAAGAGAAGAGGGTTTTGTCACCCTCCTTCCCGGAGGATCCCAGCACTGAGTGGGTGATCCCAGAGCTGAGGCTGAGTCCCAGCTCCTGCTCAGACAGGTGGGAGCTGCCCCATATTGATCAGTTTGCAGATCAATCCAATGAGCTCACAGCCTTTGGTTTGAGGCTGGTGCAGAGAAAACGCTGACCAGGAGCAGGGCACAGCCCAAATTTAAGCTGAGGAAGTCCCCAGGGAACTGCATCCCAGGTTTCAGCACTGAGGTGGATGTTGCTCAGGATAAATATTCCCTGTGCCCCATTGCTCTACCTGCCTGCTCCCCAGATCCTTTATTAAAATTGCTGGTGAGCCCAGCACTGCATCCAGTTGTGGGATGGAGCCCTTCCTGGGGGATGCAGGGTCCTGGCACTGCATCCAGTTACAGGATGGAGCCCTTCCCAGGGGATGCAGGTGGGATGAGTTCCCTGGCCCCGTTCCCCCAGCTCTCCCCAGCAGGTTAACAAGGTTAGGCACAGCTCAGCGAGGTTAGGCACAGCTCAGCGGCAGCAAATAATAAGTCAGTGAGCAGGAACATGCTGCTGAGCTTATTACGGGGAGGTGAGAGGTCGCAGTTTGCACGTTCTGGAGGTTAACAAACCCTGAGCAGCCACCCTGAGGGCACCAGAGCTGCTTTAGCTGGACACCAGAGATAAAAGAGAGCTGCTCAGAGGGCTCAGAAAAATGGGATCCCTTCCACGGGGCCATGGGAAACACCTTGTGCCCTGGCAGCCTCAGGCTTCATGCCTCCTCTTTCTCCTCTTTCTCCTCCTCCTCCTCCTCCTCCTCCTCCTCCTCCTCAGCTGGCAGCCCAGGGCAGTGCGTGGTGTGGAGCCACACCAGGATGGCTGCAGGGCACTTCCTGCGAGCCATTAAAGCAAGTTGGGTAATTAATACATTCCATGCATGAGGAAGAATGAAAGGCAGGTGGGAGGAGGAGGAGGGGAGGGGAGCAGGGAGGAGACAGCTCGGTTTTGAGGGCAGTCAGGGCGGTTTTCCCTTGGCTGCTCCCAGTGTGGAGCTTCCTGTGTGCCGCAGCCTTCACACCTCTCGGGCACATTATGAACAGACAGGTCCCAGGTGGCACCGCGATGCCATCGGATTGTGGGTCTCACTGCTGCCCGGGGACCCCACAAGGTCAAGCAGGATCCGTGCAGGGTCTGTGCTGCTCTTCTGGAGCCATTCTTCTCCTCCCTCTTCTTCCCAGTACCATGGTGGGACAGGCTGGAGCTGCCCTAAGCACCAGACTCAGACCAAGCCAGGTCCTCCAAACCCCCCCAAAGCTGCCTGGCTGCAGAGGGCTACAGGAAAGGCCCCTCAGTGGTAAGGAAAGCTCCATTTCAGCACCTGAAATGCAGTTTCTTAACAAACAACATGTTTGTTTTCTAAACAATAATAAAAACACCCCAGAATACCAGCCTCGGGGTGGTTAGTGAAATGGCTCCAAGCTCAGTCGAGCGTGTGTCCATTACCGTGTCCCCCCCTGCCTATGACAAACCCCGCCACATCCCCGACACTTTATTCCAGGAGAGTGACTGGCAGACCCCAATCGATGCTGGTTTTGGTCTTAAACACACGCATGGGCCCTGGTTCATCAGGAGGAGCGAGGTGTCAGCATCTGAGAGGGGGCAAACTTTGCCAAATGGATGCTTCTTTGCAATATATTTTGTCTTCTGTCAGCGTTGAGGCGTGGGAGCTGGGCAACCACTGGGATGTGGCAGTTAGGAAGGTTTGGGGACATAGGTTATTTTGCATTTTTCTCTTTAACTTGTGTTTTCTGTAGGCAGAAAAATAACTGAGATGGAATTCATATATTCAAATGGTATTGTCCTGCTGAAAGCCATCAGACGTCTCGCTGCTGATGGATCAGATCCCCCAGCAGGGAAAGGTGCTTTACTGCCGCCAGTTGCTGCCAGGAGAAAAGCCCTTTGATAATTTGCTGAGCTAACGCAATTCACTGCAGGAGCTGCAGAGCTCCAAGAAACCCCGAGATTCTTGGAAATGCAAAAATGGGAACCTCCTCCCTGGCTCTTGCACCTTGTCATTCTTAAAATTATTAGAAATGGCACCTGAGAGGGGAGTGAACTCGGGCTGTAGGTTTGCAAGGGCATTTTTTTTCCCCCTTCAAGTACCATTTTGTCCAGCCCATCAGTTCAAGACGGCTCCAACACCCATTCCTTGCTCTACCGCGGGCTCAGGCATCAATACTGGAATAAGAGCAGGTAAAGTTTGTTGCTGCCACAGCCCTGGCAACCTCCTCGGCTCGGGGCACGACTCAGCCTCCCCGACCCGGATTCTGGTGGCTTGTTCCCGAGGTGACTTCTTTATCTCTGCATCTCTGACCCCTGCGTGCCAGGAGGACTCCAGCCTGGTCAGAAATGGAGGTGCCCTGACTCGAAGGTCACAAGTTACTGAGCCGAACTGGGAAAGAAATTCCATGAGAGCAGATTGGGGATTGTTTTAATTAAAGGAGAGAGGGAAGGGGGGGGGGGGGGAAGAAAGAGGGGGCAAAGAAACACTTCAGCAATCAAACAGCATTTTGCCCTTGCAAAAACGAACAGTTTGAGATAGGATTAAGAAAGGCTGAAGCTGTCTTTTAAAAGGAATGTAAAAATGTCGATGTTGAATGATTGACAAATAAAGGGCACTCTCCTTTCATTTAAATATGCTCCTAGTTTGTGCAGAATATGTTAATTTATACATTGCCTAAATAGCCAGTAGCTATTGTCTGTAAAACCACATCAGATCAGGGCAGCAGGGCAGTTAATGTACTGGCTGGATGTTATGGCTGGTCAGTGAAGCGATCCGAGCTTCCTTCCACTGGCTCCCAAGCCCTAAATGGAATAGCTGAGCTGTAAAAAACCGCCAGGGGCATAAACTGAAGTTCATTCTGTCAGCCTTCAACAGGACGAGACTCTCCTTCCCACAAGGACCCCTACCTACCTCAGACCCAGCTTGGCTCCCACGCCATGGTGGTCCCAGAGCTGTTCCCCGGCTGCTGGGAGCGAGAGAAGGACCCTCCCCGGAGCCCCACAAGCCCCCATGCCCCATCTTGGGGTGTTGGGCCACCTGCAGCCCAGCCCAGACTGTTCTCAGCCCTGCACTGCCTTCCTCTGCGCCCTGTTTCAATTTCCCATTCTGCAGGCTCTGCCCAGCCCCTCCAGCCCGGCTCTCGTTGGGTTTTCATGATGTCTCATCTCTCTCATGATCCCACAGTAGCTCTTAGTCTCTCCAAAAAGCCCTTTTCTTCTCCTGCAATGGCAAACCCACTGAGGGTATCCTTAGCTTGGTTTCCAGAGAAGCCATGATGGTCCAGCTGCAATCTCAACACTGTGACATTTGGCAGCTTCTGCCCCAACAAAGATCCATCCCCGCCTCTGTCTCTGCCTTCATGTGTAGCCACAGCTTGGTCTGGTCACGAGAGGAATTTTTAATGCAGGGAGGCTTCTAATTAACAGGATTCTGAAGTTAATTAAGACAATCTTTCTCGTCTCATTTAGATCTCTCCACAAGCACTCACCAGGGTGATGCTGCTTCCCTGGGAGCCTTCGCTCACCTCGTGGGTCACAGCCCAGGGGCTGTTGCGTGGCAGGGCAAGGGCCTCGGATGTCACCTTAAAGGCTGACAAGTCCCAGAACGTACATTTATCTAAAGGACTAATCCATCAGCAGTGAACCTCAGCCTCCGGAGACCCCCAGGACTGGGCTCCAGTCCTCCTGGTCCCCTCCATTCACTTCTGGTACAAACCCACTGGCTTCAATGGGTGACTCCTAATGGGAAATGGGCCTCTTGCCTCCTGTGCCAGCCCAGCAAACTGGTGATGCGAGGGACTCATCTCGCTTAAAAAAGGTCCATCTTCAGTGTTCCCCATGTCTTCCCAAAGATCAGTCTGGATTAAGTTTAGAGTGATATGATAAGTAGTAATAATACTGCTGCCTTGCCTCTAATTATTTTCAATATAATTACGTACCCTCAAGAAACCTTTTAAATAGCACATTCTCATCAGCGCTCTGGTCCAAGGGATTCATTTCTTTCAGGAAAGAAATATTCTTGGGGCTGAATCCTTCATTAGTCTTTACTAGAGAGACTCCTCCTGAAGTCAGTGGGGTACATGTGCCCTGCTGGAAGACGTGGGGCTCTGCCCGTCCTGCAACTCGCCAGCAAAGGGAGGTTTTTGGAAGCACCTCGGAACCTGTTTTTTTCAGCAGCATAAAGCATTCGGCAAGAAAAAAAAGCCTGGAAGTCTGCTGGAAAGTATCAGTGAAAAGACTCCAAGTTTCACTGTCTTTTATCAGCTTATCACGCTTCCTTTTCTCATGTTTTAATCCTGCAGAAGCGCTGCAGCTCTGATGTGTGAAAGGAAAAAGAGAGATTAGATGTCTTGGCTGCTTGGCGCAGGATTTGGGGCTGTCTGCCCAGTACCTGCCTGGGCACGGGGAGCTGCTGAGGTGCCCTCTCATCTCCCAGTCCCCCCCCCCCCCCCCCCCCCCCACCCCCCCCNGGGTGCGTCATGAAGAAGGGGCCAGTCTTTTTTCAGTGGTGCCCAGTGACAGGACAAGAGGGAAGGGACACAAACTGTAACATCAGAAGTTCCATCTCAACATGAGGAGGAACTTCTTCACTTTGAGGGTGGCAGAGCCCTGGACACGTTCCTGTGGGACCTGCTCTGGCAGGGGGTTGGAGGAGATGATCTCCAGAGGTCCCTTCCAACCCCGTATCATCCCATGATCCTGTGATCCTGTGACACACTGCCCTGCTCTGAGATCAAAGTCAGGAAGGAACAGCAAGGGTGTGTTTGGAAGGGAAGAATTAAGTGCAGGCATTGCATTTATGCAATATATTTATTATACCTTAAGAGTATCCAGTGTTTTCCTGAGCAAATCAGCTCTTCTCTCAGGGTGCTCTCAGCTGGGGTCCTGACTGTGGCAGTCCTGTGGAATTTCCTGTGGAAGCAAGATGTCCTTGACTGAGTTTTCCACTGCCCTGGTTACCCACTGCCCTCCCACCCCAGTGCTGGCACCACGTCCAGGGGATGGAGTTCTCGTGCAATCCCACAGCCCAAATCCATCCTGACACTCCTGCCTTCCCCAATCAAACCTGTGGGACATTCAAAGCACAATTCAGTTTGTGGGTTTTAAGCCATTCATCATCTTCTAAAGCAGGAAAAATTGTATAAATGGATGTTTTCCCATGATCTTCAGTTTTATTCAGTTGCCAGCACAGTGGTTTGATCTTGCAGAGCATCTTCTGTGCCTAACGGGGGTCCTGAGTGCTCCTCTGGGGTTGGGGGGTTATTCCTTGTGGGCGAAGCATCTGTGTAGATCAACACCCGCTCAAGCCCCTGGACCAGGAACAGGTACAGAGGCATCATCCAGTTTGCATCTCTGAAATCCCTTGGGAAAGGGAGGACTCTGGCTGGGAAGCTCTGTGCGTCCCCTCATTTCAGACTGTCCCTTTTCTGCACCAGGGTTGGAAAACCAAGGATGAGTTTCCAAGGAAGTTACTCACTGAAACAGTTAATGAGAAATTATCCCATCCCCCACCTCGCTCCCCCCAGCTCACCATCCCTCTGAAAAAAAAAAATCAGAATAATAATTAAAAGATGCCTAGAAACGCTCTTGGAAGAGCATAAATTCTGAAGATGAAAGTAAATGATTAAAATAATTAAATACTTCAAGTTGACAAGCAGAAGCAGAATCTTGCCAACGGACATTTGTCGGTAATTAGTTAATTAATCCTAACACAAATTATAAGCCATAACAAACCAGTCAGGCTGAACGCAGCCGGCTGTTCAGAATTAAACTTAGAAAAAGAGGGAGTCAGAGGAAGAAGAAAGAAAAGTTTTAAGCTTCTGGCAGCTCTGAGGAAAGATGCTGAGCAGAAGCTGGTGTCCCTGCAGGAAGAACAGTCAGGGACAGGGGCTGGAGCCAGAGAATGGCCACTGGAGCATTCCCCTTCCCTCCCCTTCTCTTGGAGTGCAGAACTTGGGATTTCCACCTTTTTTTCTGTGAGTAAACATGTAACAAAGGCTCCCCAGCTCTGTTTCCAGCTCTGCCACTGTTCCCAGTGGGCGACTTGAGGCACATCACTTGACCAGCCAAAGAAACAAGTTGGTCTGTGCAGTCGGGGTCCCCTCAGGTCCCTGGGCAGAGGGTGACATTAATCCAGTGGTTTCTGGAAGACGAACCAGCACCTCCAGAAGGGTTTCATCTTGGGGAGCTGGGAGGGAGGCGGCAAACCAGCTGCCCAGTAATGCTCGGGTTTAGAAAGAGCTTCTAAGACAGGCTGTGAAAGCGGGGCCGGTGCTTGGGAGCTGGGTCCAGCCTGGGAAAACTGGGTGCAAATGACACTAAGGCGGGTTATGACCCCAGTCAGTGAGGACCTGGCACATGTGGAGTCACTGGACAAAGCGGGAAGAGGGAGCCACCGCTTCCCCTTGTGTGACGGGGAGAGGTTAATGAGCCACAGGCTGGTTTCCCACCTCTGGACACCTCAGCTCAAGTCCAATTTTCAGCCCTAGATTAAGCGATCCACAGGCAAGACGTGGTGAGTGACAGCTCGTATGTGGCCATGGAACTCTGTGTTCACACATCAAGCTGGGGAGGCTTGGAAGGGCCAGGCTTTACCCTTCCCACAGCACGAAAAGGCTCTGGAACAGAGAGGAGTTGGTGCTCCTTTGGAAAGGACCTGCCCATCCCCAGCGCAGGGACACTGCTGTGTGACAAACCCAGCCGCATGGCAGCTGGCAACGCAGTTTAAGTGATAAGTGGGACACGCAAGTGGCAAATGGCTTTTTTATCAGTAAGGAAAATAAGCCAGGAAGTATTTTAAAGGAATAAACAAATGCCAGGGAAGTGTGACTTTCCTGCAGACCCCAGACTGGCAGAGGAGTTGCCAGCAACTGATGTGCCACGTCTGGGTACGCGTCTTGTGGGGGAAAGCATGAACATGTGAGCACACACGACCGTCTGCTGACAGGTTTCCCATGCAGAGGAGAAGGAAACAGCTTACAAGAAAATAAGAAAATTGAAGAAATGCACAGGGCTCATCTTTTTCAGCCAAAATCCTCGAAGCAGGTTCCTGTTTGCCATAAAATCTACTCAGAGCTCTGCCGAGGAGAAAGTTTTATTTTGCATGTGTGTGACAGTGTGCACACGCGTGTTCTAAGTGTTTTGCATTATGTGAGCTCTGACCTTCAGAGGGGAACAGAAGGAATATTTCCCCCCCTGAGGCTAGATTGTCAGTGAAATGTCTGTCTTTCTTAATAATTTCAATCCGGGTGACAGGGGACAGGGCATTTTGCTCTGAACGAACGTACTGTAAAAACTGTCAGATAGAATTTGTCTCAGGAAGCAACATTTCTATCTATTCAGGGTCATAATTACAGGCATCTTATGACCTGTGGAGCAGCACATTTTTCTCAGCTGAAGAAGAGGAGTCCAAAAAAAACCCCAAAAGGTGGTTTGGTCTTTTGCAGAGCTTTGGATTAAATCTAAAGGGATTCTACCAAGCAATGGTGATCTCCAGCAGAACACTTACACTTGCTTCATTTTCTTGTTGGGGTTTTGTTTTGGTTTTTTTAAAATCCAAACCAAACTGCACACAGAAGTGACGTAGCAGAAAAGAAGGGATATAAATTGCCATTCACTGGGCTGGAGTAATGGCCTATTTTGTCCCATATCCTGTCTCCTAACTGCCTGCCTCTCTGAATTTCCTCAAAACTGACAGTGGCCAGTGTCTTAATGAACTGAATAAGTAACTAAATGGGTAATTAACCGAATGCGCATGGCGGTAATTTGATTGCGCTTTCCCCACTTTTAAAGCACAGGAAATAGTAAGAAAAGTAATAATTCAGTGACCAGCAGGAATTCAAGCAGAAGGACAGAGCTAGAGGAGCTGGGGGGAGCTTTGGCGAGATGTTGCTGTCTATAAATCTCCCACAATCTCTGTTTTGTTAAACACTCTGATTTCTTGATTTGTGCCTCCTCAGTGGGGTGAAAAAAAATGATCCAACAACTTGAAGGAGCTTTTCTTTTTACAGTTTAATTTTACAATTAGCAACAGTTATGAAATACCTCGTCCTGCCGGGCCCCACGGAGCTGTGTGGTTGTGGGTCCCACACCACTCAAAGCACGACTCCGTGCTGGGATCACCAACCTGGCCCCCGGCTTGGCATCACGGAGCTTTTCCAGGATTAACCCGCGGTGCTGGCTGCTTCCCTGCCTCCCCGGGAAGGTCTGAGCCACAAATCAAACTTGGAGAGGGAACCAAAAGTTAACCCAGCGGGAAGCAGCCGTGATGCTCTGTGCTGCTGGGGAGACTCCAGAAAGAGGGAAACCAGGAAATGAGACTCCCTGAAAACTGGGAAATAACACTCCCTGGCCCTGACCATCCAAGCTGCCCGCAGTGAATCTCTTCTTGCTCACCGCAAGGAGACAATGATGCTGCAGAACTGCTCGGGAAGGAGCATCCCGCCGCGGAGCAGGGCCCCAGCTGGTCTCTGAAAGGTTCTCACCTGCAAGATCAATCCTGCCAGAGACACACACACACGCGCTAATCAGCTCCATTGACAGGGCAGACGGTGGGTTACAATCCATTTTCACCTGCACACTCCAATGGATGCCCCGTTCTTGCCATCCCAGATGGAGGGTAAACACTCTGCAGCAGACCCAGGAGTAGGGATGTGGAGCTGCCCCCACCAGCGGTGGGGCTGCCATGGGATGCCCACAGCACTGACTCTGCCAGGCATTGGCATTTCCTGACAAGTTTGGCAAGAATAAGGACTCTTAGGGAGGAGTTTTGCAAGGAGGACCTGCTTCCTCCACCCTGGCCTCTGCTTGCGGGAGAGATGAGCAAAACAAACATGTGAAAGAAAGATTCTGCAACTTCAGTTGTCTAAAACTCCAGCAAGCACTGCTCGCCCTGGGGACCCAGTGGCATCTTGGAGGGAAGACAGAGACAATGCAAGGCTTGTCACTGCCCATCCCTACAGAGAATCTGATTGAATATACCATGTTTAGGCTCACAGAAAGTCCGCTTGAGGAGCTCTGTAGAGCCCAGACAGAGAGATTAAGAGCAAAGCTCTGTGTAAGCCTTGCAGAGTTCATGCTGGGGTTGTGTGATCCAAATGGCACGCTTCAGCAGGCAGAGGGGAGCTCAGTGAATCAAGATATTTCTATTCCTACCCAGTCTGCTAACCCACTCTGTGATCTCCCCTAAATCACTGCTCCTCTCTGCGCCTTCATTTCCTGCACCTGAAATAGCAGGAACACAAGGATCCTGTTCTTCTCTGGAAAGCAGTGAGCTCCCAGCAGGAAACCTTGTCTGGGAGTTGCAGTAAGTGTAACATCGTCTTTACTGATACCATAGTGAGAGAGATAATAGCAAAGGGCAAAAGCCAGGGCAAACACTAGTCAAAAACCCTCTAGAATGAAAAATACCTCCCCTACCGCAGTCGTGCATCAGACCCCAGCCCTTCGCCTGCTGGGCCATCACCTGAGCTGGGGATGGAGCAGAAAGTGGAGCCCAGATGCTTTGAGTCAGCACAAGGCAGAGGCGATGCCCCCAGGAGGGGAATGGGAATGTGGTGTCACGTTCAGTTCTTGGCTCCCCAGTTCCAGAAGGACAGGGAACTGCTGGAGAGGGGACAGCAGAGGACAACGAAGATGATGAGGGGCCTGGAGCATCTCTCTTATGAGGAAAGGCTGAGGGACTTTTAGTCTGGAGAAGAGAAGACTGAGGAGGGATCTGATCAACACCTATAAATACTCCAAGGGTGGGTGTCAGGAGGATGGGGCCAGGCTTTTTTCAGTGGTGCCCAGGGACAGGACAAGAGGGAAGGGACACAAACTGTAACATCAGAAGTTCCATCTCAACAAGAGGAGGAACTTCTTCACTTTGAGGGTGGCAGAGCCCTGGCAGAGGTTGCCCAGAGAGGTGGTGGAGTCTCTGTCTCTGGAGACATTCCAACCCACCCTGGACACGTTCCTGTGGGACCTGCTCTGGGTGGGGGTTGGAGGAGACAATCTCCAGAGCTCCCTTCCAACCCTGCATCATCCTGTGATCCCTGCGCTGTTCGCAGCTTCTCCTTTTGGAATAACCCCATCACCACCACCAAGTTGTGTAGCACACCCAAGGATAAATACACATAACCACTATATTTGCTTTTAAAATAAAATAGGCAAAGGCACATTTTTAAGACATGATGCAGCCCTTAATGGGAAATACTTCCCAATTTCTGAGAGGCAGAGGTGTCCCACTGTCCTTGCACCCCTGCAATAATGTCAGAATCGCCTTCAGCCCAGGCAGAGGTGGGTGTGCACTGGGTGCCCGTGTGCTTCCTAAACGGGGAAATTCAATCTGTCAAGAAAATTCAATAACAACCTTAACATTTAGTTGTACCCTAAGGCCCAATAAAAATCAACAAGGACGGCAGTTGTTGATTTTTCGTTAACCTTCTCTTAAAAAGGTCTCAAAAACTAACTGCTGAGGTGGACTGCCTGGCTGTATGTGCATGTGCAAGACGTATGGAGATCTGTAAGGAAAAATGTGTCTAAAATTTCAGATCAGATCCACAATAAAATACTTAAGCGCTGGGACGGGGCTTGGCTATCGTTAGGTAAAGGAAAACATCCTGTTTTGATTTATGCACGCAGCACTCAATTTAACAAGTGTAGCTACAGGCAATTGGAAAACAGTCAAAATGGTGAATTTGCCGCTCACACTCATTTATACTGTTTCCTGAAGACAATTTGTTGCTGCTTTTTGGCACGTTTAGTATTTTTTAACCCACACAAAGGTTGTGCCCAGTCCTTATAATTACACAGTGACTTTCCTGCTGTAGGTGCAGTTGGGTGCTTGCCATGTGCTGTCACATCCAGAGTTTTATTTCCCCAGGGGCTACCCTTCCTTTACAGCAACTGCCCAGGGGAAGTCGGGGGTGTTAATGCTCCAGTAGCCCCTTTTCATTAGCGTGGGGCTGGGCCTTTGTGGAGCTGCACTTAACGAGCGTATGAGAAGGGGTTCAGGCCAGGTCTAATCAATAAACCAAGTACCAGTTGGAGTTACGCTGCTCGTGGGGATGATGCCTGCTGTTAGCCAATGTCCAGGCAATTAAGGGTATTCGTTCTGTTTCTCTCGTTATTAATTAGCTACGTTACAGCCACTCCTGGAAGCTGCTGGGGGCTGCACAGCCTCCTGAAATGAGACAGTTTTTGCCCTGAGAAATTTAAGTAGATTGAGAACGAAGGGGAAAGAAGGGAGTAAAGAACAGTGTGTGCTGATCAGTGGCCATCAGAACCCACTTCTAGCTGGGTGATGAAACAGAAACCACCCAAGCTCTCTACCTGAGCTCATGAAGAAGCTCTGAAGCCCCTAGTTGACAGAAAAATCCGCAGGCATATCCATGGCTCAGGAGTTTTCCCTTGGCAACTGGCAAAAACCTCCTTTATTGGCTCACTAGGTGGCTCAAGCTAAGGCTTGCTTCTTCAACTGTGTGCAATTCTGCTTGGGGTGGTGTTTGAGGCAGCAGGAGGGACTCTGGACCAGATTGAGTGTGCACTCATAGTCACTGGCTGTGGACCAGGAAGCTGTGGTCACAGGGAGCCCAGCACACCAGCTCGGGGCTGGGCAACTGGCACTGCTGGCCATACCTGACACAGAGAGATGGACAGGAAACGAACCGCTCCTGGGAGGGTTTCAGTCTTTTCACAGTTCAGTTCCCCTTGACTACACAGACCAGAGGCTGCAGGAGCGCCAGCTGTGTATTTCCAAAAGAACATGTGCCTAAGGAGCTGCCATAAAAGCAGGATTTAGTGTTTCTCTTTCCTCTCAGGGGTCCACAGGCACCGGAGGAAGCGGCAGCCATTAGCTCTGGCTGAGACCAGGTGGCCATTCCTTTTATTCCACTGGGTGCTGGGTACAAGCAGGACATGCCATCATCACCACTTTGCTTCCCGCAGTGAGACTCCTCCACCCTGGGAATGTGGTCTTCAATCCCCAATACTGTGTGTTTCAGCTGGGAATGGTGCCGAAGACCCAGACTAAAGGGGGTTTTGTCCCAAATCAAACCCCCAGGGCTATTGCCTGACGGAAAACCCAGGTTTGCTGGAAACCTCCATCAGGTAGAGTGTATGGGCCCCGTTGTCCCCACAGAGCGTGCCGTTATGCCGGTCTAGGGCAGAGCACCCCGGCCGCTCACCACCACCACCACCCCTTCCCCCGACAGACCGACGGGGCTCCGTGAGGAGCGGCTCGGGATGCCGACAGGCCGGACGGCGCCTCATGCTATCCCCGGCTCCTTCCCGGGGCCGCCCCGAGGCTCGCTGGGGCCAGCGCCGTGACTGGTGAAGGTGTCGGGGGCGGGGGTATAAAGCACCCGTCGGGGCCCTACCATGACCTCAGGCCGCCGCCATGCCCTCAGGCCGCCCCACGTGACCCCTCCCGTCGCCCCGGCGGCTCTCGCGAGCGGTGGCGTCATCACCGCGCGCCGGCGCTTGCGCGCGAGGGGGCGGGTGGTGGTTCGCTGTGTCACGGCGCGGCCTGAGGGGACGGCGGGCGGCCATGGAGTACCTCATCGGCATCCAGGGCCCCGACTACGTCCTGGTGGCCGCCGACACGGTGGCGGCCTCCAGCATCGTCCAGATGAAGCACGGTGAGAGGCGAGGCCCGCGCGGAGGGAGCGGCCCCACTTAGCTCTGCCTTCCCCCGGGGCAAGCCCGGCGGGGAACCCCGGCCAAGCCGGGCCGGCCCTGGGCGGGCAGGGTACCCCTGGGCTCCGGTCATGAGGAAACAACCAAGGGTGAGCTCCTTGTGTGCGGTCAGGCAGCTGTGAACCTCTGCCGCTGGTTGCGGCTGAGGAAAGGCTGTTAGAATAGGTAGGTGTGGGTGAAAGTGGAGGCTGCCGAGTATTTCGCTTTAAGTTTTATTCATGGGCCTAATAGATTGAGAGCGGCCATGAGGAGAAGAACGCGGCGGATGAGAAGCTCAGCGTGACCCAGCAAAGTGCACTGGTAGCCCAGAAAGCATCCTACATCGTGGGCTGCATCCCCAGCAGAGCGAGGGGGGGTTTCTCTGCTGCTGCTCCACTCTGGGGAGACACACACCACCACCCTCAGTGCCGCCTCCAGCAGCAACGTTCAGATATTTGTTTAGTATATTGGCATTTAGTAATACTTGGTTTAGTTTTTAGTTTGTAACTTGATTGCACGGGTTGATCAATGTCTGTGGCCTTTCCTGAGCTCTCAGGACCTGCAGCTTCTGGAGAGCTCTTGGGTACTTTAATATATCGGGAAATCGTATTAAGAGATTATGACACTTCACCCCTGTGTTGCAGCAGAGGTTGTTCACCATTTAGTAAACTGAGAATGAAGTTCAGAGGTGGAGATTAGTGGCGTTTCATACACCTGACTCCAGTATAGAGAAGTGGCTTTCCTTTCACACCAACAGCTACCTGAGGTTTTTCTCTATCGGGTATCTGGGTGCCAGCCCGCTCTGATGGACTGAGCATGGAGTTGTCAGTAGTGTTGTCAGCGTGGCAACTTAGATTCCCTCAAATACACAGAAACACGTTTTTAAAACTGCAATTAGAAATAAAAGTATAGCTTGCTGTTCCTTAATTTCTATGCCTATCACTGCACTGTTTTATAACTTATAATTAATATTTAAAAGTTCAGTTATTTACAAAAAATAACAACGAGCAAAACCTTGTTTCTGAAAAAGTGTTGGTGGCCTAGATTGCTAATTTTTGAGACAGTTTGTTCCTGGATTTAATAAGTTTCCTGTGAATCAGTTTGTTGGAAGTCAATATGTACTAAAGACTTGCTTCTGATGCTGTGTATTTAGATAAAGTAGAACAGTCACTGATAAAATTCATGTTCCTGACCCAAGGTAGAACTAGGTGTAATGTTGAAGTTTGTCTGAATGTGATAGTCTGGGTGAAGTTTTAGTCTGTTTGCATGTAAGAGAGACCACGTATTTCTGCAATGCCTACCTTCCTGAAGGGAGAGCTTTGTTAAACACATCACCAAACAAAGCTGAAATGCACAGTCTTGTGTATTGTGCTGTGAGATGCTGAATGTCAGGGTTTGCTCAGGAAGTCTTTCTTGGGAGTGTTCCAGGTCACAGTGTAGTTATCCAAGTCTCTTACTTTCTTACTTCTGAAGGATCATGATGTGTTATGACATTGACCACATAATTTATTCTTTCTCACGACCATGGCTCTTAATGCTATTTTTCTTTGTCTAGACCATGATAAAATGTTTAAGATGAGTGAGAAGATCTTACTCCTGTGTGTTGGGGAGCCTGGAGACACTGTCCAGTTTGCCGAATACATCCAGAAAAATGTTCAGCTCTACAAAATGAGAAATGGTGAGTGAAGGAGAACAGTTACTCACTGAGGGTTTGGAAGCAGAGTTAATGGTTGGTGCAAAGTTCTCAAAGCTTCTCTAACTTTAAGGATTTCTGTATTTTCAGTGTCAAGCAAAGGTGATAGTAAAGGCAGGATGAAGAAATGGAGAACGGATTAATAGTATAAGCCAAGAGGTTTATCCAAAGCTTAGCGAACTTATTTGTAATATAAATGACATAATAGGTTTGTTCGTTAAATATTTCTTAATGGTCTATTCAGGTATGAACTACCTGGATGATGAGGACCTTTTTAGTGCTTGTAGCTTTTAGAATAAACTGGAATTAGATGAATGACACTTTGTCATTAAAGAATATCTTGTCGTTTTAAAATAGGAATGGAAAGTCAGGAAGTGAAACATGAATATGGATTTGCACTTTTTATCAAATGCACACATTTCTTCTCCAGGTTATGAATTGTCTCCTACTGCAGCTGCAAACTTCACACGGCGAAACCTGGCTGACTATCTTCGGAGTCGAGTGAGTAACAGCTGAAAGATTTTGGCAAAGGCTTACATGGGAAAACTTCCATTTTTCAAGTAATGAAGTCTGATGAAAAAGGTGGCAGCTTCTGTCTTTAGTGATGAATTTACTTTATGGAAAGGATGTTTTATTGAAATATAGCTTGGTTTGCTTATTTTAAAAACTTACCAGTTATCGATAACTGATACAACTATAGGCTTAGCACTCCAGCCTTGGGCCCAATAAACATTTTGTCGCAAACATTGCAGACAGCTAAGTGAATTAAGCCTCTTTAACATCGAGATAAGGTTGTCAGTATTCATGCAAATGCACTGAATCCGTTTAATCTTCTTGGAAAATGATTTAATAGAGCAAAGCTGTTTGATGTACTTAGCAAAGCAAGTGCATTTTGTAGATGGCAACACGAGGCTTTCAGTAAATATCAAATCCAGGTTGAAGCTGTATTTTCAAGTTGCTAAACCGCAATTACTGATTTATTTTTTTATCATAATGCTTTCAAAGTATCAAAAGATGTCACGAAGGAACAAATGGACTTTTGAAGAGCCAAGGTTAGAAAGCATTTTGTTAGCATTCTTCTCATTGCACTATGTGAAGGAAGAGGAGAAATAGGATGCTGAGAATGAAGTTGAACAGCTCTGTCAGGAATAGGGATGGGAGAAATTATGTTGCTACTTTAACAGTTTACTGCACGGGCCTGAGCTCATGTTTTGAAGTAGCAAATAAAGGCCAGTATTAACATTAGAGTTGTATCTTTGAGAATTCCACTTGTGTGGAGTGAGGCCCAAACCCTTTTTCAAGAGCTCACCCACAGGAACAACCTCAGATCAACTGTTGTCATGTCTGCCATGGGTGACAGCTGAAGGTAGCCTGTTTTCAAGGCTCTGAAGTTAGAGCAAGTCAGTAGAGCTCAGTGTGGGGTCCTGCCTCAACCTCATACATGAAATGCTGCTCTTGTGCTTTAAATGACTTCAGCCAAGTACATGGATTAAAGAGGCTGATTGTTGGCAGTGATGCTGCCTGCTTTAGCTTTTGCTCAGATGTGATTTGGAAAGGGGGTGTGTGTTATTTGTGGAACTCTGTGCAGTGTTGGAGGTTGATGTGAAGCGTTGATGCTGCTTGGTGCCTGGCCCAGATGACTGTCAGCTACCTGGTGCTGGTGGCTTGTCTCAAGGGCATCTGACCTGCACAGATGGTATAGGTGAGGCTGATGCTGAACATCCTGCCCACTAAAACAGAATCAGCCATTTTTTATGTCCAATATAAAGTACCACCACAGGAATAATTTAACAGGCTTTTTGGTAAACTTGGCCAGCAGGATGTGTCATTGATGCAGCACTGTCATCTTCCTCTGTGTCGTGTCCCCTGAGGCTTGAATCTCCCCGTGTCTCCCCTCCTTCCTGAGCCCTTGCCTGTCTTCCAGCTCACCTGCTCCAGATGGGCAGCACAGTGGGGAGGACACTGGCAAAGGCAGATGTGTTTATTTACCGGAGACGAAATGTTGTGCTGTTGCAGATGGCAATGCCCTGGAGCAAGCGGCGCACTCTGACACTACTGTCACACTACAGTGATCTCTGTACAGCAGGGAGAACTCTCTTTCTTTAAACATAGCACTTAATGATTTGTTTGTGGGATTTGGAACTTGATGATACAAACCTTGCCATCGGAATGTTTTTTTTTCCTGTGAATTTTGTTAAGTTTTCCTCATAATTTGGGTTAACATGAGCTCTCTGTATCTATTTGAATTGCATTTAGGGTTCCTGGAGGCTACTAATTTAATTATGTGGATGATTAAAGAATGAAAAGCTAAACCATGCCACCACTTTGTGTTAGTAGTAGGGAAATAGTTTAGAAGTAATTGGTTTGGGGGGAAAGTGGTCTGTTCCTGTATTGCCATGTACCGTGTGGAGCCGTTTCTGTTCTGGAGCACTAGAAGGTATGTGGAGGGCAGTGGCAAACACTGAATCAGTACTTTTTCAGGCACTAGACTGTTCTTGTGGCCCAGCCCAAAACAGAGCTTGTTCTGCATTGTTAATCACCGCCTGGGTCCTCCCTACATTATCTAGTTTGATTTAATTTATGTACCTTGTGGCTCATGTGGGCCAAGTTCCCGATGTCTTGGGGATGGCCCTTGGAAAGGCCGTGCCTTGAAGTTGTTCTTCTGGTGGGAAGTATCAAGTGTAAGGAAGCTGGGCTTGTAACTTATGGCTGTTTCACGACTGCGCTCTTCTCTTTTATTGAATAGTCAACGTGTGGTTCTTCAAGACATTTCTTCAAACAAAACCCCTCAACAAAACAACAAAAAAGCTTATGCTCCTGAGTAGGGTCTGAAAAGAATCTTTGATTTCCATTTCTATGTTTCAACTGAGGCAAACCTAGAAACTGCCTTGGGGCTTTCACAGAGGTGAGGGCTGCAGTTCCTTGTCCGCTGTTACCTACTGCAGCATCTTCACCTGCTGAATCAGGGGCTGGGTTTAGTACATTTAAAATACTCCTGAGGTTGCCTGGTAGGGGGGGGAACAGAAAAAAATACCCTCCCCTGCCCCTCCAAACCCCATGTTTAATTATAGGTGCCAGGGTCTGGCCTGGGTCCAGAGGAAGACTGTCAGTTCCTCTCCCCGTGTCCACGCTTGGCAGGATGCTTCCTCGCCCCCACCTTTCCCCCCCACCCTTGCTGTGACTGTGGCTTCCGCCAGATGTCACACCGCTGCTTGTCACCGCCCGGCCTCCCGCTGCCGAGCTCGTTGGGTTGGTGTATTTATCACAACTGTTCTCTTCAGCTGCAAATTCTGAAGGATTTCACACCTCTCTTAATTGCTGTAGTTATTTTAAATCAAACAGCGTAAAGTGCAAAGCTACTTGGGATGAGAAATAGCGCCTCTGAGAGCAAGGTTAAGTTTAAGGGAGGGGGGGAGAAAATAAATCTATCGTGGAGAGTTAGTCATCCACTCATCTGGCAGCCTTTTAATTACACCAGTCTTCTAAAGAGAAGAACTGTTGGCACGGATTTGGTTACAGAAGCCAAAGCTGCCTTTGGAATGCACAGAGGGATGGAGATGGACAAGGAATGTCCCAGCACGGAGGTGTTGGTCCCCCTACAACAGCACTGAGAGGTGCTGTCTGCAGATTTCGTTTGTAATATAGTAGTAGTAGTAAATAGATGATGTATACTTCCTGATGCTTAAATCCTACCTCTCCTGAACGACAGGGAGGGCACGGGGGATGCTTTGTTTGAGCTTTAAGAAGAGGTCTCATCCCCCGTTAGCAGGAGAACTCGCGACTGAAGCACAGATTGCGGATTTGTTCAAGTCTGTACAACCCCGCTTATTTATGGTTGACGATCTCGCAGATGCCACTGTTGGTAATTCAAAGTCACACAATGATTTGAGTGATCTCGTGTCATGGCTCTTAAGTATCAACTTGTGTGATGTTTCAGAATAATTAAATGATGAAATACAGACTAATTAAGCAACTACAGCTGCATGGTAGCTCGGTTCCAAATATTCGTGATTGCTTTGAAGATTAAATCACACGATTTGCAGTGATGTTTGATATATAACTGTAGCCTGCTTTAGTCTTTCTGTTTGTTGGAAGTCAATATGTAGTATACTGTAATGTTTTTTTGAGTGCAAATTCACTGTGCTTATTATCAAAATGAAGTTTTTCCTCTGATGAAGCTAATGTTTTGGCTTTAGGGTGAAATTGTGTTCGCTTGTTCTGTTCTATTGTTAGTTGCATTATTTCCCCCCCCCCCCCCCTCTTTTTTTTTCTTTTTTTTTTTTTTGCTTTGTTGATCTAGACTTTCCAGCATTTTATGACAGATCCTGTTAGTGTCATTAATAAGAAACATTTATATAAATGTGAAAATACTGTAAGGATATACAGGCGGTTTTAAAAAAATATATTAAATTCCTAAATTTTCTTCTCGGCCTGCATTTAAAAATAACATAGTGCACGTGTGTTTCATGGGCTTATAAAGCACACATCCTGGAGTAAGATGTAGGGGAACATTTGCTTTATTCATGATGGTGGAACACACTAAACCTAAACGGGGAAGGAATCACTAAACTCAGAAGCACACCATATAAAGGCACAGCTACTTCAGTGCAGTTGCCTGGCCTTTCTGGATAAGAAGTAGGTATTTCTCAGTCGAAGACATAACCAAGCCTCAGAGAAGACAGCAGCTAAAGCAGACTGAAGTTCTACTTTACCAAAACTGTTTCCAGCCAAAGAAAAAAGCTGGAGATGTTACAGCATCTTAGTTTTGGGTAGAGATAAACAGATTCCTTAGACCTTCATTCAGTTGGACAAGTTATCTTCACGTTAAGGGATATGCAATAAAAATCTTAACTAGCAATTAACAAGATGGCATAACCCTGTAGGTAACTGTTTGCACTGGAGGTGAGCTTTCATATGTGCTAACACACTCCCTGGTTAGCAGTGCTGCAGCTGAGGGAAGAGCCTGCTCAATTCACAAAGACATCCTTCTAAACTGCAAAATGTTCACGTTGTGCTCACGTGTCGACAGTAAAGACCCACAACATGTTGTGATGAAAAGAGTCTGGTGTGAAAACATAATTATAAGTTTTCTGAAGTTTGAATGTGCCATGAAAGCTTTTTTTTTTTTAAAAAAGAAAAAAAAAAACCACCAAACAAACTAACCACCAAAAGCTAATTCTCAGGAGAATCAGCATTTTATGGCTTTATTTACTTTTTGTGTTAGACTTGATCTGGTTTAAATTGAGATGTGTCATCTCCTGCAGGCAGTGTTGATGGTGCTGGTAGCATTTTATGGCAAAGAATTGTGAAACCCAGTGTGTTGCTAGTCTGGAGGTGACACGGGGGGTTCAGATTCAGAGACTGGGGGGGTGGCTGCTCTAATGAGAAGGTGGTTTCTCTCTGCAGACCCCTTACCATGTGAACCTGCTCCTGGCTGGCTACGATGACCACGATGGCCCTGCCCTTTACTACATGGACTACCTCGCGGCGCTGGCTAAAGCTCCTTTCGCAGCACATGGATACGGTGCATTCCTCACCCTCAGCATCCTCGACCGCTATTACAAACCAGGTGAGTGGAGCCTGTGGAGAAGAAAACTCTCCTGTTACTCATTAATAAATGAAAGGCTTAAACTGAGAGGCTGACACTTGCGGAGTCAGATGGTTCAGCGCAGTTGCTGTGAGGCTACAGATTTGAACGTGACTTTTTTATTAGAACTAAAGTAGCTTTAAAGGTTGCCTTCTGTTTTTGCTGAAATGGCAAAGTGAAACTAGTCAGCTCCTTGAAGTGTTTTTCCTGTTTGAAGCACAACAGACTGTAAGTGCAGGAAGTTTCAATTTATTCCAAAACATGACTAGACTTTCCTGGACCATTAGCTGCTAGTAGTCTGTTTTTAATAACATTTTGATAACTTTATCTGCTGCTTGCTTGCCTGTGACATGTACATTTTCCCAGAGTATCAACCTGCAGAGGGCAGGCCCAGACACTATTGCTCCATATCTTGGATTAGCTTTGTGTGTGATATATTAAAAAACATACAAGTGAGAAGATAATCCCTAGCAAGACCGGTGCTCTGAAGTGGTGGTGATGGTTTGCTTTACAGATTCATGCATGTGGTACCTCTCGATCTTTATTCTTGTACATGTCTCTACCTGTCTGAAGTTTTAATTTTAGAATCGTAATCCAGCTCTTACACTGCCAAGGAGTAAACATGGCCCCATCCCCACTTTAAGGATGAGGAAATGTACAAAGTTTGGAATATTGTTAATCTGACATCTTTGGCTGTAGCTACAAAACTGCTTTATTCCTGTGTGCGAAGCTGGGTTTAATTTCATAGTGGAGATATTTGCTTAGTAATCCTTTCATCTCTCTCTGGCAAGAAATAGCTCTAAACTGACAATTTTACTCTAGTGGGGCTTCTGCCTGAACAGAGGATGCAGATCTGGAACAAACTCTAGAAACAAGAGCTTAGTTTTCCAGTCATGTCCTTTGAAAATGATACTGCTCCGTTTTCCCTATTCCTTGTGGGATAAAAAGAATAGTGAGCTACAGCATGTTGTCCTGGCTTGCTGTCCCCACGGAGTGCTGGATTTTATCCTAATGTGTGAGAATAGCAGGGGCATCACACACGTGCCTTTCCCATTATTAAAACTAATACCCAGCAGGGAACGTAGCACTAAACCCAATCCCCGCCTACTGTCACTGACTCGCAGCCGGCTGTGGACAGATGGAGCTGATTTAAAACCCTAATAAACTGGAGGAGAGAGAGCCGGCTGGACCTCTCCAAAGCCCCGTCCCTGGCCATGGGAGGCAGAATTCCGTCATGCTTCCCATTCACTGTAACAAATCGATTCTCAATGGCTTGTTGCAGCGTGAGTGCTTCGGTGCAGGACGTCCTCGGTACATCTGGAAAGTGTTTTCTGTGAGCTGGGAAGGGAGAGGGTTTGGTGCTCAGCTGAAAAGTTGTTTAAATTTAATAAAGTTTCTGTCGAGAGAGATGGCCTCTAATTCAATCAATCTGTGGATGTTTTCTCTTTCAGGTATCACACGTGAGGAAGCTGTGGAGCTCCTAAAAAAATGTCTAGAGGAGGTGAGTTGCCAAACTTCTAGACCCTTATGATCTCGAGAAAGGAGTGTTTGTTTGCATTCATTTACTAATATTTTCCTGTTCCTCTCATGGCATTTTTTTTTTTGCTGCCTTTGCCAGAAGGGGTAATAAATGCACATTGGCCAGATGTGAAATAGCTACTGAGGAAATGGATTTGTGGGCACTTGCATTGTCTTAGCATGGCTCATGTCCTCCAGAACATAAACTTGAAGCTTAATTGCTTTTCTTTACTTCTGCTTCTTCCACACTTAGCATAATATTGACACAGACAGTCCTTGACTTTTCCCTTTTATGTTGCTTCTGCACATAGTGCAAGCATCCCTCTGTTCCTTGTGTTACGCTTAACTAGAGTGTACTTCTATGTGTGCTTCTCTTCCAGCTCGTGGAGTGGTACATGAGGTAAAAATTTGACCTTAAAGTTCATGATCAGTTACATAAATGTAACTTTTCAGACCCCAGGGCTTTTTTTGGTAGGAAAATACTCTTTATCCTTGTCTGTGAGAGGTTGAATTGGATATAATCGGGAAGAAACAGGAGGAAACATCAGGAAGAAATGCTCTAAAGAGGGTTTGTTTGAAATACCTTTTTTGAGAGATACATCTGTGCCTGAAGCCTGTAGCCCACTCCAGATTTCTTCCTGCTTAAATTTCTTCCTTGTTATGAGGCTTGTGACACGGATAGTCTTCGAAAAGGACAAACTCCTGCTAATCTATTCTTGAGCAGTGGAAAAAAAAAACCACTCAGGTTCTTGATATTTCACGTCACTAGAACCAGAATGAAGATTTTGCTGCGCAGCAGCATATCCCTTAAATTATGCTCCTCTCTTTTTGTCTAAGCTTTGAATGAATCTCATCTCTTTTGTCTTTTTGTCTTTTGTTGAACAGCTTCAGCATCGCTTCATCCTCAATCTGGCTTCTTTCAATGCCCGGTTCATTGACAAAGATGGCATCCATGAAGTGGACAATATCCCCCTTGCGAAAGCGATGTCCTAACCCCCGAGGTCTTTCTTCAGCAGTCGTCTTTTTTTTTTCTTTTTTGTTGGCTTTTGGGGTTTTTTTTTCTATTCTTTTCATTTGAAGCACACAAGTCATGTACTGCACTGGGAGATCGAATAAAGATTGACATTTATATAGCCAGTTTTATCTTTTTATTCCACTCATCCTTCCTGAGAGCTTTTAAGTAAATCATTCCACGGTGAAGGTGAAATGTGATTTACTGTTAATGGGTGCACCTCCAGGTTACGTACCTTTCTTACCTCTTCTGAGGTTTTTACTTCCCCCTCCTCATAAGTTTTCTTGTGGGGGGGGGGAAACTGGTACTGTATTCTCTAGATGACAAAGTACTCTTATCCACTCTTGTAACTAAAGCTCAACAAGCACCGGATGAATGTTTCATGCTAAACATAGAGCATCTACTTTATTTTTCCAGAGATATTAACTGCTGTTTGCTTTATAAAGTAATAACAATCAAATTTTCAAAGACCTAACTTGGTTGTGTTCTAGTCCCTTTCCGTCTAATCCCCGTGCAAAAGATTTTCAAGTAGGATGGGTTCTTAAAACGCTGGTGTCGTTTTTCACTGCCCTGGTTGTGGGTCTGTTAGTGGGAAAGAATATTCTGCCATTGCAGAAGGCTCATAGCCACGTTAAGTATTTTAAATACAAATTGATGTATCAGTGGTGTGATTTTTTTTTTTCTTAATTGATGTGCCTCTATTTGGAACAACGTGAAGCTCAATGAGAAATAAAACCACAGCACTTCTCATAACTCTTTAGAATTACTCTCCACTCGCCAGAGCTGAGTTTCCATGAGAACAGCCACTGATCTCTGGGCTGTAGGTGATGCTTCCGTACAAAAACTCCATTCCCAGAACAGCCTCAGACAATTCTCACGTGGCTGATACTCATGGTCTGCCCAGAAACGATTCTAGGGAGAGCAATTGTCACTGAGGCTGCTTCCTGACCTGGGTTTGCCTTGAATGAGGTAACCATTTCCAGCGCTTGTTCGGGTGCTCCTGCTGTGTGTGGGTAAGTTGGGAAAAGGGTCTTGGAAACAGGATGGATGTGCCCGAGGTTGGGTGCAGGCGGTGCTGCATGGGGTGTTACAGCACCTGAGTTCTTGGCTGGGAGAGGTAAGTGACAGACCAAGCTGCCTTTATTTGTCGAAGCTTTTTTGCTCCTCTCTCTGTGGTGCGAGTTGTCGGTCTGAAACACCAAGCTTTCCCGTCTTGCTGAATGTGTGAGAGCTGAGACTGAGAGTCACTTAATGTCTCAGAAGAGACTTGCAGCCCCAGTGCCCTCACTCACCCTGCCTCTTACGACTGCCCTCACTTATTTTTTAACTGAGTCCCATCAGGCTTTGTAGTTTAATTTTTTTTTTTTCCCAGAATAAGTTTAATTATCAGCTGGTTTTATTGTAGTCGTGGCTGCAGTGGCTTTTTAAAGCCCATGGCTTGGAATGCTCTGAAACATGTTGCTGAAATTTACTTTTGCTTTTTTAAAAAACCACTTTCAAACTTTTTCACACTGAGAAAGAAGGTCCCAGCCTGACCCCTTTCCTCTTGGCAGCTCACAACAGCGTGAGGAGACTCAGAGCAGAGTACTTCTGCGCCTGAAATCTCGCCCCTTCGTCTTGCATTAATGGATTTGTTGAGCTTAACATGCGGCATCTCTCTAATTAATTTATTTCACCGCTGATGTTGAATGTTTTTGCAGGTTTCTCCCCTCTCTTTCCGAAGTCGTCGTTGCGGAGCGGCTGAGCTGATGTGATATTTTTGTCACTGCATATCAAAGGAGCGATGCCTCCTTATTGCTTCATTATTCCGGAGCCCAAAACTGGGGTGTGGTGCTGTTGGATCATGCGAGTCTGGCAGAGAATCCGCCTGGAGTTTTTACTGGCGCCTATTTGCATGCAGGTGATTAATAAACATCAAACAATTTACTCCCTTGCAAACACCCTCGCTGGATTGGGGCTGGGGTGGAACATATGTTTTGCCCGAGGGCAGGGACGGGGGCTGAATCCCCCAGCGACGAGGGGAAGATACAAGGGGCTGCTCAGAAGCCGGCGGAGCAGCAACCTCCAGGAATGAATAAATACAGACCTTTATTGCAGAGCAAAAGAACAAAAGAATTGGCCTCCAATGAGCTTGGACTCCGGCCTCTAAGGAAGTAGATTCTTTTGAGGAGTTTCCAAGAATTTGCACTTTTTGAGGAAAGGTGTAATACTCCTGCTGTATGACTGGGTTGTTTTAAAGGCTTACGGGGCTCATCCTTAAAGTTGGATGTCTCTGAATTTAATTTTTGCAGTAATATATGGAATCTGTTTGGAAAAAAAATCAACATTTTCAGTTTCCCATCTGCATTACTTAAGGAGAAGAAAACTTACTTGCTCCATGTTTAGCCCTGAAGCGTTTGAAAACCATATTTTGCCTAGAACTCAGGAATCCCTTTTGGAAAGAATTCACCTTTCCATTCAAAAAGCATCTGTATTTATCGCGACAGGCCTCTCTTTCACAGGAGATCTCTGAAAGAATTGAGCACGGCAAGAAAGTACTGCTTTCTACTAATAAGTTGGGGTTTTTTGTTCTTTGTATTATTAAAAAAAAAAGAATGTTGTAAAGCAAGGTAGCGTGTTCCAAGGGCAGCGTAGCCACAGTGAGCTGTTCTGCTTTGCTTTGGCTGGTAATTCTGACCATATGTTTTACCACCGAAGCCTCAGGGCCTAAAGAGTTAACAAGGCACTTTTTCTCGTTTTAGGTTTCCTGTTTGAAGCCGTCTCTTCCTGAGCTGGAGGGGGGGGGTAACAGATCACTGCTCCCGCTCATCTCCTCCAGGGCCCCGAGTCTGCTCCCAGATTGCTTTACACAGGAATGGAGCCACTGAGCCTTAGGCCGCGTTTGGCTGGGAGTGCTTTGCTGAGAGGAGTGTGTGAGTGTAGGTGCAGAGCTCAGGGGTCTTTTCCTTGGTGTTTAATTATACCTTTTTGTGGAAGAAAATCTGTACCTGTAGACCTTCATGCCTAGAAAGACCAGAAATGTTGGCACAGGGTGGGTCGTCAGTACTTGTACTGGCATAACTAATTAGTGCAAGTTTGTAATGTGGTCAAGAAAGTTCTGCCATCCTAAAAGTGACCTGGTGGCTAGAAGGGTGTCTGCAGAGATGGATTCTCCCTGCGTGGGGTGGCAAGTGATGGCCAAGCACATATGTCCAAACAGAAATAGCCTGGAGAAGAGAAGGCTGAGGGGAGACCTTCGTCATGCTCACAAGTATCTGCAGGGTTGGTTGAAGAAGGATGGAGCCGGACTCTTTCTCAGTGGTTCCCAGTGACATGAGGAGGGACAACGGGCACAAGCTGGAACACGGGAAGTTCCATTAGAATATGAGAAAGAACTTTGGGGTGAGGGTGGCAGAAGCTGGTGTGGAGTCCCCTTCCCTGGAGATTTCTCAGTCTGGATGCCATCCTGAGTGATGTGCTCTGGGCAACCCTGCCTTAGCAGGGGAGTTGGACTGGGTGAGCTCTAGAGGTCCCTTCCAAAACAAAAGATAATATATATAATACATAAGAAACTGGAATGGCTAAAAGGTAAAAATTACCCCCCTATTGCTGGATCCAACCTGTGTAGAGCTGCTGCAGGGTGGGAGAGTGCCCTGGGGTCATTCACCCACGTGTTTCCCCAGGATTTCTCCAGTCCAGTGAATCTATGACCTCACTGAGTTAAAGAGGAGATGCTTCGGGCATGGGTGGGTGAAATGCCTCAGGCAGGGGTTGCTTTTTCTGTGTGAACCTGAGAGCCCTCCCCAGGTGGTGCTTGTAGCATCAGTGAGCTGCTGGGGAGACTCAGCAGAATTATGGAAGATACAGAAATAAACATTTAGAGCAATTCTATAGAATATTCTCAGCACTCACTGACTTCTGGTCGTGGTGACGTGATGAGACGGTCACTGGCAGAAACTTTGTTTGCCAAAAAGGGGGCTGTCACTGTTGGGGTGAAGGTGTGGGAGCAAAGGGGAGGGATCAGGCGCGACTCCCCTGAGGACGTGTTTGTGTTTGCTCTTGGCTCCAGCTCTGACAGTGGCTCCTACAACAAGTATCAGCCGATGCCAGGGCTGATGCTGTGGGTTCTGTTCATTGGGCTTGGGCTGTGGCTGATTCTGTTTTCCAGCCTGAAGCGGGGACAGAATATTCCGTTTGCATAAAATTGCTTGGTGTCTAAGGCAGGAAAAACCTCTGACTTTGCTGCCCGTGAAGAACAGCATGTGTATCATGTCTGCAAATTTACCCTGCTCATACAAAAAAAAAATTAAATCTATCCTTTGAGCCATTTTTAGTTCTTTTTCCTCAGAAGGTTTAGCACCATACAGAGTTTCTGTGTGTTGTTATCAGTCTGCCATCAGCAGTAATGAAGGGCAGGAAATCTTCATTCGGGCACCGATCGAACTGAACAGACAAGTTGTTTGAACAGAGTTTAAAAAGCAAAATGGAAGCGGTGGAGTCGATGCAACTTCTTTATTCCCACGTTCTTGGTGCTGGTTTGACGCTCTGTGCCCTCCTGACTTACTGAGGACCATGTTAAAAATAAGTTAGTTGTCTTGAAAAATGTAAAGTGACAGTTTAAGCGTTTTGTTTCTGTGCTAATGTGCAATTAGGTCGTTATCCAATAAGCTTATTCATGTCGTCTAACTGGAGACAGCTGTGGAAGGAAGAGAGAAAACCCTCTGCTGCTGGGGGACGGGGAGAGGAGGTTTAAAAGGATTTGGCTCGGAATTGCCAGTACATTCTCTTTCCCTGTGCAATACAGTAAAGCACTACAATTTGGCAAGATTTGTGAAAAATTAAATTCTGCCCCTCGAATCTGTGGAGAGGTGAAAGTGAAATGTGGGGAGATCTGAAGAGCAGCAAATGCAGAGTAAGTTTGGATCTATACATTAACTCTAAGGCTATATGTACAACGTGTGTGTGTATATATATATGTTATATATATAATATCTACAAGGTGGAGCCAACCTGATCATCTGATTGTCTGAAATGATGACTCGACTACGTGTAGGTTGGTTTGGGCAAAGTAGCAAACTTTTGCTTAGTAGCAGCTTCCTAGATGGCCTCAAACATTCCTAGTGTTTATGCACAAGCATGGGAATAGTGCGTCTCCTTTAATCGACAGGAGGCAAAGCCAGCTCCATCCTGTTTTCTGTCAGCATTTTTAGGATCATTGACTCTCCTGCTGCAGCACCACCCCAGCGGCTGCGGGTTTGTACACGATGCCTGGTCTCCTCTGGCTAAATGTGTTGTATTTTGAAATGCAACAGATGCCAGAGATCGGGTTTGCGGAGCAAATCTGTGCCTCTCACAAGTCTCTTCCATTCAGCAGAGGGCAGTGATCTTGTGTGCACCTTGTGCCTCTTCCCTGGCTTGTTTGGCCTCTTCGTCTCTGTGCGGATTGTGGTGGCCACAGAGGACAGGTTAATGCTTGTGCAGCAGTGGCAGGGAGGAGGTGGAGGATCCTTCCTTCCCTTGGAAGATGAACGCTTTATTTTTCACAAGTGTTGGATGGTTGCCCCATGGAACAGATAATTATCTGTGTTTTCACAAGTGAACACTGAGATAGGTCGTGACTTTGCCAAAACAGCCAAAAATTGTGGCTGGAGGCCGTCCTCTGCTACGCAGTCCAGGCACTAATGAGAAGAGATAAAGTACATCTTTATTTTTTATTTTTCAAGATAATACTCCCTTGCAAAAGTGCTCTTGACACTCACTACTACGGCTTAAAGTGAGGATGCTCATGGTATTTCATCAGCAACAGGAAGGAGGAAGAGCTACAGCACCCTGCAATACTGTTCTCAAAGAACTTGCTGTGATCCTACAGCAAAAAGGAAAGAAAAAAAAAATGCTTAGGAAAAAAAAAAATCAGGAGAAGCCTGAAATGGCTGGTTTGGAATGTGTGACGTTATAACACATTCATTTGCTTTTACCCAACAACTACGGAGTGTGTTGAGGCCGAAAAGAGGCTGAAAGATGCCTTTATGGTCCTGGGGTTAGCAGAAAATGCACTCGTCTAATTAAAACATCTGCAGTGGGAGTATGTGGGGATCGGAGACTTTAAAGTCTGTAACCAGCCACTGACAGCTGGGAGCTGGGAAGACATTTCCTGAGGTGTCTCATCGTCTTGTGCCTTTCATTTTTGGAACAGCCGTTTCTTGAATCTTTGAAACTTCTGTTACTGAGCAAGGCCCAGTCCAGGGTATAAAAGCATCCTCCAGAATTTACTTATTTCTTTATTTTCTCACATTTAAAGTGATACAGTTCAAACCTGTTTCTCTTTTTTTTTTTTTCGTTTTTAATAATTATTCTTAAAATCCTGTCGCTCTGAGTGGGCGCCTTCAAGAAGAAAACAGTTAAAACTGGGTTCTAATTTTGTTTGTCTTACAGTAGTCACTCAAAGCACATACGAAACCCATCCCAAGTCGTGATACTTGAGGCTCCAGCCTGGGACAGCTGATCCCCCTGGGTTTGTATATTGTATTTGCCCGGGTGTTTATTGCCCCTGCTTTGATGAAGCGTGAGGAGGCTGATGGTGTGAGCGCTGCCGGGGGTCAGCCTGCCTTCATCTCCCGTGTTTACAGAAGGTGCTTAAAGATTTGAGGTTAACCTCAGCTGGTGTTTTGAGGAGCTGTGTAAAAGTCATAGGGTTTTGATTTCCACGTTGGCTCCAAAATTTGTGGAGAATGAAACCAAAAGGTTCTTTATGCTCAAAAGCTGTGAGAAAGCTTATTAACACGTGGCATCAATACAAAATAAAAATCATCTTTGTTCCAAACTGAGCAGAGCTATTTTTCCTCACAGAATTACTCCTTAGCTCAGCAGACTCAAAGGCACTCTGATAACTTTTTTTGGAAGACTTTAAAACAGGAATGTTCATTTATTTTATACTTTTTTTTCCCTCTTTTCATCAAAGTCTTCAGGCTTTACCAGGTGGGACCCGTAGGTTCTCTAATTCTCTCCATCTTTCTTCCAAATGTTATGGAAGATGCGCCATAGGGTGGATGGGTTTCCCACCTCTTTTGCCTGGGGACAGCTGAACCCTCCCCAGTTTGCCTGAAACTTGCCTCTTTCCCCATGAATGTGTGGCTGAGCCACACAGGGCAGCAATGGGGTCCCCGTCCCATGCAGGGCCAACCCCCCTCATCCTCACAACGAGCTCCCGAGCGGGGCAGAGTCAGGGCTGTCTGTGCTGAAAGACTCCTCTGATTTAGCGGGGTAATTGCTGTGTTCTTCTGGAGGCTCCCTGTGATCACCAAATTAGCAGGGAACTCTAAAAGGTGTAATGTGCTCCTGACATATGACAGGGCTGGGGGGGAGGAAATGAAATGAAAATGGGTCAGGAGTGGGAGGACTGGGCTGCAGCAATTCCCGCTGGTGCCAGGGTCCATTTAAGAGTCAAAACAGCAGCACGTCACACAGAGGGTGTAGAAAGGCTCTTTCCATCGTCCAAACTGAGCAAACTGGCCTCTCCACCACGCTCCTCCTCGGCAGCACCAGCCCCTCGGGTTCCCTTCCCCCTTCGGATGCTCTTCTCATTTTAGCAATGACCCAACAGGCAGCAAAGTAGGGCAGGGTTTCCTAAAGGAGCTGACTTTTCTATCATTGGAAATAAAATAATAAACTTACAGACTAGATGTTTGTCGAAACAGGCTGTTGGAACTGATTTTGGGGGGGTGAATTGTATTTTTTTTTGTAGTTACGGTGCTAGGCTTGAACTATCTGGGTTTGGATCCCACCTTTTTCCCCAAATCCCTGCGTCTTCTGCTGCAAACCGCTTTAACTCTGCGTGGTGTCTGCTTTCTGTGAGATGCAGGTTTGGTTAACTGTTCCCTTTGCAATTTTGCCTACTGAAATAGGAATGCTGGGGTAAGATCTCTTCCTACAAGGCCTAATACAAAGGGGATTTGATGTCTGATGGCACCGCAAGGGGCCAGGGGACATAAACGTAGCCTTCCTGAGACAAACAGTCAGATATGCTGATTGAATTGGATGGAACGGTTTCATAGGAAATGCTCCTTTTTTGGAAAATATTTGCTGCGTGCTGAGAAATAAACCTGTTGGAAGAGAAGCATCCCTGGACGACACAGGGTAGGAAACACAGGGAAGTCCTCTGTTTGCCATTCCACGCAGTGCTCAGGAACAGTGAAGTCTCCAAGGTGTGATGAAAGGTCCCGTGGACTCCAGAATAAAAGCTGGAGTGCTGCGTTTCAGCCATGGATGTTCTGAAGCTCGAGTGAAAACCTGCAGGGATCCACTGTCACCAGCTCTGTCACATGGTCTAAGTTTGACTCTGGAGGACCTGGGGTGGCATGTGGAAAGAGTGGGATTTACTACTTATAACAGTACGCACTTGAGAATAAATAAATCCAAGCTATCATTGCAGAATTAGCTGAAATTAATCTCTTCAGTGAGAAAATAAAAAGAATCACAACAAATATGTCAGTTTTTGGGTGTGGACAGAGGAGGATGGTGGACTGATTATCTCTTTTGTTTGTTTGGTTTTGGTTGAGAGTAGGTCATTTGGTCACGCCGAGAAAATGCTGCCTCTTGGGGATCCTTTAGCCAATTTAAGGCTCTGTCCAGGGGAAAACTTGAGGGGAACCCAAGGCGTTTTTGCAGGGACAGAGCCATCAGCAGGTGAGAAGACTGTGACATCCAGACTGTGACATCCTGCCAGGCTGCAGAACTTTGAGACTCGGAGCGAAAGCTTGATCCTTCTCTGAACTCATTTCACACCCAAAAAAGAGCTGAGTCGTCTCCATTTAATGAATCTCCTCTGGCTGTAACCTGTGCTACAGAAATAAAGCTATCCTTACGGGAAATAATGCTTCTGAATTTCAGGGTGTCATTTGAGCCTTCTCTTTGCTGCAAAGAATCAAATGAGGAGCATCTGAAGGTGTCAGGATAAAACCGTACAAAGGAGCCATCCGGGATAACACCGGCAATGCTTCTGCTGCCTTCCTGCCTGCCTCCAAAGTCACCAGGATGCTCCAGCACCGCGATCCTGGGGCCACAGCTCAGGCATAAATTCAGTGTCCGGAATCGTTATCGCTATTGATGGGATCCTGCTGAAAACACAGGGATGCTCAGGTGGCTGCGGTGGGAATTCTGTGCAGTCTAAAGGAAATCAGGCTGGAAGACGGAAGGGATACCTCCTGGCTCAGCACGTTTGGATCCCGTGTAATGACTGGGTTTGGGCTGTTTCTCCCCCCAAGTCTGTTGGGGTAACGCAGGCCGCAGCCGTGTGCGGGCTCATGGCTCCCTGAGGTCTCTCTGCGCTGCCACATCAATCGTCTCTGAAAACACGCGCTTTGTCACCCGTGCAAACAGCACGTGTTTTACTGCCTGATTTGAAAATGGTTTCGGTTTTGGTGTTTTGACTCGGTTGCACCAACAGGAAAAACTTCCTTTGGTCAGTGATGGCGTGTGGCTCCTCGGGGTTCTCCGTGTAAAGTCTGGAATTCGATGAACTCTCTCATTTGGGAAAGAATGCATTAACTACAGGTCAGGAAAGTCTGTTTATTGTGGTGGTTTAGTACGGAGAGCTGTTATTACCCTGTTGCTTTTAAGGCAGCCTGCTTGAAGATGATTATTTAGTCTGTCCAAAGCCGTGAGGAGATGCCAGCACAACCTCGGCTGGTTTGAGCTGAAGAAGCAGCAGAGAGTCCCAGGTCACTGTTACCCTCGCTTCACCCTCGGGGTGGCTGCTGATGGGAATGAAGTGGTTTTCTGCTAATGTTCTTCTTTCTTGCTTGTCAAGGGTTGTCATGTGGTTTCCCTGGACTTGTCACTTATTCAAAATTAATTCGAAAAAGATTTTTTTTTTTAATTTTTTTTTTTCTCAATTCCCCTTTAGGATTGAAATTCCAGAGTGTTCTATAACAAGCGTAGAAACCACGAGTCTGAGTCTATTTTTATTCTTTGACACGATCCCACGTATTTTCCCACGATAATACTTGTAATCAGTGTGGGAATTTATACTGGGGTTGAGCCACGAATTGTGTAAATGCCTTTTTTTTTGTTATAATTTTTTTTTTTCCCTCCTAGGATGGAAATGCAAAGGACACATCAGGGGATGGCCTTGGTTGACAGTGAGCCAGGAGGGGAACTCTGGTACTAACTCATTGTAGTAATTGGCCCGGTACACCCTCAAAAAGATGCTCTTCTTGGGCATCTCTGTGGGCCTGGAGAAAGGAAGGTGCCCAAAATCTTGGGAGGTGGAAGAAGTCTCAATGCTTTTAGAGGGTTGATCCCACATGTCACCTTCATCATTGGTCTTGAGCATCCTTGGCAGAATCAAGCAAATCCGAGTTGTCGAGCTTCCTCCCAATTAAAAGGTAATTGGTGGCATCCTGGTGTCTCAGGCACCAGACTCTTCCTCATCAAACATTCAAACGCCTCGCAGTTACCCAGGGAGGAAAATGAGGAGGGAGGTATTTTTCTACCCGATGGATGTGGCGTGTAATTACTGTCGGCATCTCCCGGTCCTGTGTGCGGCTCATCGCTGCTACGGCTGAGAATCCCTTGATATTCAAAGGGTGCCCTGACCACGTCAGGTTTTCATAATATGATCACATTATGAAATTGTTTCACGCCTGTGTATTACAGCGTGCCCACATGTACACTTTCATCATGTACGGGAGTGTAGTTTGCTCTTCCCTGATACTGTGCACCAGAGGATGCCTGCAAATTGATTTATTTCAGGGTGCTAAATAACTCCATGTAGGGCCCACGTAGGGAAACCTGTGTTGTAGCACAAAAGCACCTTACTCTTCTTTATCGTAATCCATTTTAAACATGGATTACACCGATGCAGAACAGGGCCCTCCTATTTTGGAATAATTTTAAATAGGAGTAGGTTTTGTGCTTTTGGCTTACACCCTGCATTATCCAAAACAGCTTTGAAGTGTAAACAAGCCTCTAATGTGTCTGTAGTATTTCCATGCTGCTCCCTGGCTCCACCTTCTTCCCTGGCTCTTCCTTTGGGAAGGTCCAGAGCAGAACCAGACCTGTGGAGCCTGTCATTGAGGTCTCTGCTTTCACCAACCTCATACCAAGGGACGTTTCCAAACCCATTCCCAATTTAAATGCATCCCTAAGCTCTTGAAGGGAGTATTTAGCTGCAAGTTTCTGACTCTGAGCCATCCCCACAAATTATATTAGTATAGAAAATATTTTCTTTCACACTTTTCTAAAAGGGAAATCCCTCCAGAAGTCTGTGGCCCTTTTTGGGGCCTGTTTGATGATTTCTCTACGATCACCAGCCTATTCTGCACCCTCCAGAGAAAACTGACAGGTACAACCCTGAGAAAAGTCCAGTATAACACTGTGCAAGCACGTGTGTGCCATGCACTGTGATCTGTGTTCTGGATTTTTAACCATTTTCTAAGAGTTCCCACCACTTTCTTTGTATTTCCAACCTCCTGTGAGTCCGGGGTGTCTGTTTTCAGAGTCCTACCCTTTAATAACACCTCAAACACAGCAGCTAATTCAGAGAGCTTCATCACGTATGGGCTGGTGGGGTTATTTTATCTGCTAATTTATCACTCCTTGTCTCGATACCATGAGGTCCTGCTGCAGCTCCTCACGGACAGGTTTGGATTTGACTGCCCTGAGTGGTTCTGGAGCATCTCAAACATATTTCACTGTTTGTCCCCAGCGCTACCGGAGGCACCAGCAGCTCAGCTGCCACGGCTTTGGGTGGTGGGGGCATTAACGCCAGCTCCTGGCATCCTCCAAGTGCTTTATTTGCGACTGCACAGATCAAACCTCAGCCATGAAGCCTGGAGGAGGTTGTTTCTGAAAATCTGGGTAGTATTTCATGGTACAGGGGCAGAAGGATCCTTGTTCACAAAGACGATGGAGGGGCTCTCTTCAAATAAAAAGAGGTTTATTAAGATAATGAGAATGACATCGTGGTGTGGGTGTTGTACATCTATTGCAGCATTAAGAGAAACAACAGCAAGTACAAAATCCTGCAGAACTCCTACAGTCATTATCATCACAGCCTATCTTGTCCATGCTACAGTTTTGTGGTATCCAAAACTCCATTCCCATTTCTAATGGCAGAAAATCCAAAGATTTTCATCTTTCAGAGAAACCAAACAAAACCCGAAAACAAACAAACAAAAGGAAAAAAAAAAAAGGCAAAACAAACAAACAAAAAATCCCAACTCAATTTGATATAAATAACTTGCACTGGACATCTTAAAACTTTCAGATTTTAATTACACATAAATAAATATATACAGATTTAGAACAGTTCAGTTTGGCCTGGTTCAAGTTCTGCTCCTTGTGCTTTAGTAATTATTATTAATTTTAGAAACTTGTGTGCTGTTATCTGTAGGTTGTGGAGTTTTAATTAGTCCTGGGTTTAACTTCACCTGCTTTTTCCCCCTGCTGGGACTGCAGCCGTGGGGACGGGTCTCCTGGGGACCTCGGGGTGTGCGGCTCCTTCCTCCCCTCCTGCTCCGGGGAAAATCTCTGTCAAGTCTCAGTTTAAAACCTGTAAACGAAGTCTGAAACTGCTTTAAATCCAAAGCAGTTCTGCTGGCAAATTCTCTCTTGGCCTGGCTTTAGGACTGGGCTGCAGGTGGGGAAACGGGAAGGTTTCCCGTGTGTTTCCCTGTCAAAAGCAGCTGATAAATCCAGGTGCAGCCCTCGATCCAGCTCCCTGCCTTCTGCTGCTCCTGCCTGGATGAAGCTTTTGTTCTTTCTTCTCAGTTTTTCAGGTGGGGAAAAAAAATTCCTGGAGCACGTCAGGATTTCACTATGGGTCTTTTAAAAAAACAAAACAAACAAAAAACAAACAACCAAACAAAACAGAACAAAACAAAATTGCACATGACTTGGCTTCCTGCATCCACGATTTATAAAAAAAACAAAAAAAAGGCAAACCCCCGAAGCCATTAACCTGGCTTATTTTTTTTCAATCTCGCTACGTCCACTGGAGTTGTTTTCTTCTTAAATTCTTTAAATCTTTTTTTTTTTTTGTCTTTTCTATCTTTGCTTTACAAGTTTCATCCCAAGTTCAAACGTAGCAGTTCAGAAAACAGTGCACTTGGATCATCTTTTTCCCTCCCCTTGCCCCTCGCCGTTCTCTTATCGTGCCCGGGGAAGGCTCCCGGTGGGGAGAGGGAGGGAGACAGCACCTCATTTCCGATGCTTCACTTCTTTTTCCGAGGCTTTGGAGTCTCCGGCCGCGTGCCCGTTCCCTGTGCTGTTCAGGAACATTTTATCCAGCCCCTTGAGGGACTCCACCAGGTAGTTCTGGAAGGCGGTGAGGGCGGCACAGATGGCTGGGCCCCCGAAGCCGTGGGTTATCAAGCTGAAATGAGTCAAACAACTCTGGACACCGGGCTCCAGGATGAGCGAGGGGCGGCTGTTCCCCAGCGGAGAGCGATCCTGGGCTATCAAGTCTGCAAACTCTTTGCAAATTTGCCTGCGAGAGAGAGGTTGGTGTTAATGTCAATGCTGTTGGAAAGCTGGGTCTGGGGTGTCTTTTCCCATTCCCTGCCCCAGCAGCTGCCTCCCCATCCTGGGGGTTTTCAGCTCCAGCCTGGGGACAGCCCCCGGGTGCAGAGTGGGAGCTGGTGCCCGAGCCAAAATGCTCCCTGGGGACATTGCTCTGCCAAGTCAGAGCGATGCTTCAATCTGTGCTAACTATTCACCTGACTGCATCTCCCACATCTGTGTGCAGCGTATGGGGCCATCTCTTCCCCACAAAGGAGTAAGGTTTTGGGGCTAACGCTGCCCTCCTGGGCTGCGGGTATCTAAGGCAGCGGTGCCTGGTTGCCACCTGAACTCACTTGGTTGCCAGCAGCATGTTTTTCCTGGTGTGGAGCTCCGTGGGGTCGGAGTGCTGTCGGCACAGGTATTCTGCCGCCGCCTTGGCTGGGAACTCCGTTTCACACACGTAGCCGAAATCCCGAGCCAGGTGAACAGCTTCGCCTGTGGGCAGGACAGATGGACAAGTGTAAGGAGCTGTGTCAAAGGGGACCACCTCCTTTGGCCGCTTCTGCCACCACTGAGGTGCCTTATTTCTGCTGGGACCGGAGCACTTTCCTTTCCCATTTGCCCTCAGGGCCTCTCTCCACCTTGGGCTCTTGGTGCAGAGACACCACTATGAGTTTCTTACACCCGTCTGTAAGACAATTATTCCATGTGGGTCTAAATGACCCATTGCCAGCTCTAAACATCAGCTGGTTCCCTCCTTTGCTTGGTTTAATAAAGCATCAAGATGGTGTTGGGGTTAGAGCAGGATGAGGAGTGACCCTGGGCTGCCCCTCCAGAAGGGGGAGGGGAGGTTTCTCACTTGGGCACTTCCCTCGCTGCATCTTTCTCTCCCCACTTCTTCCAAAATTTCCCAGTTCAGCAGAAATTTAAAGGGAGGCTGGAGGGTGAAAAAGCGACCTTAGCCCCGCGGCCACAAGAGGAGATGGGGGTGTGAGAAGCAGGCAGGAGGACGGGGGTTATACCCTCCCATGGCGAGCGGGGACCCTCGGGCGGGATGTGCCGGCAGCGTATCCATCACCCCGTGGAAATGCCCACCCATTGATGGAATTGATCCATCTCCAGGCGTCCCCGTGGAAATAATCCGAGCTGATGGCAATTGATCATGCCCAACGCCCGAAATCCTGGGCGGGCAGGCAGAGCTAATTTGACTTGCCCCCCTGCTGCTCACGTGTATTAGGCCATCCATCCTGACAGCATTAACCTAGATCCCGTCGCAGGCTCCCGGAGCTCCCTCTGTGGAGCCACGTTACGGGGAAAGCATCTGCGCTTCCTCAATAACGATAATAGTTTCCACTTTATCTCCTCCTCCAGAGATGGAGCAAAGGAGGTAAACCTGGAGAATCAGAACTGCCGTCATCTGCTTGTTAAAAAACAATCAGAAAGTATGAGCTGCTGAACAAACAGTTATTGTGATGATAAAAAAGGGCTGTGAGCTCACGGTGAGAGCCAGGGTTTATTTCCTCCATGAGTGTGTGTGAGTGGCTTCACAGCTGAATGTTTTCAGGCACTTTGGGTGCTGGCTTAGAGAGAGAGGTTCCCAGGGAGGGGACAAGGCGGCAGCCTTTGAAAAGGGTGTCAGAGCCCAAGGGAGGAAAGAGACTACTGGTGGGGCAGGAGGTCAGTGGGTCCACTCTGATGGCACACACCTCTAGCCCTCCTTCTCCCCTGGGACCGTGCTGGAGCTGCTCCCACTAAGCAGATGCCCAAGAGAGGGCTAAGGCTCGGTGTAGGTGGCAAAGGCTCCCAAAGGAGCCCAGATTTTCTACCTGCAGCCCTCACAGTGCTCCCTGTGGGTCAGTGTAAGAAAAAGTCTGTCATTAAATTCTACCATTCACAAAACCACCCAGTGTTTTCTTTAAAATGACCAGAATTGCGAATGGAGAGGGGAGAAAACAAACTAAACCAAGGCAGTAAATGTCCACAGAAGAGGGTGCCTGGGGCATGGGGGCCTGAGACAGTTTCTGTGAGCTGAGCAATGACAATGCAATAGCACTGTCCTTGGGGTGACACGTCTCTGGGTACCACCACGCTTGTGTGCAGGGGGAAATGACGTTCATCAAGCACCCATGGCACCACTCCTGTATTTACTATGAGCCTGTACGCGGTAACCAAAACATCAGCAGCCACCTGAAATCAAACTGCACATTTCTTCCTTCCTTCCTTTCTTTCATTCTTTTTTGCCTTTTCTTTTAATGGAAATCAGCCTTTCATTCAGCACGAACCAACTGCCCTCAGTAACAACCTCCGCCTAATGAAGCGGGTCATTTAATTTGCCGGCAACAATGGAGATGATTTTCTATTCAGAAACTGCAGGCAGCTGCCTCCAACACGCTGGGCACAGACACAATGGATTCCAAAGCTGGGAGGCAGTCGGAGCTGTCAGTGCATTTGTTTGCACCCTGTGCCCTTTTCTCCTGAGGGGCAGCAGAGACATCATCGTTTCCACAGGGCAAAAAGTAGGAGAGGAGCTTCGAGCAGGGGCACCTCACATGGCAGGACAGGTCGCACCTTCTCCACAGTCTGGGCACCGTGGAACATCCTTCTGAGGGACACTGCTCCCCGCTCTCCCCCCTCCTGCAGCTCCTTGGAGCTGTGTGGCATCTCCTCCTTGTCTCACCAGTCCCCCGCTGCCCCAGGGGAGGAGGACACGGGGCATCTCCTTCTTACAGGGGACAAAACACGGCCCCGAGTGGTGATGGAGCCTGGTGGTGGAGACAGAAGGGGTTGATGCTTCCCATGGGTGGCAGCCCTTGAGCTGCATCCTCAGTGGGCACACAGTCCTGCAGAACCAAACTCTAAACTAAACCAAACGTGGTGGCGAAACTCTCAGCAGCTTTATTCAAGCTTTTTTTTTGTGTTTGAGTTTCCACGGACCTGACTAAGCACGCTGAGAAGTGGGTCACAGAAGTGAAGGACACCCTTAGATCTAGCCAAAAGGAAGCTCACAGCCCCATCCCAGCTGCGGACGCCTCTTCCCCACGGGCTGTGACTGGTCCGACAGAAATGTCTGAGTTTCAGAGGACAGATGTGCTTGAATCAGCACGGAGACTTCCACGGGGATATTTCCAGTCTCGGTCGGTGGTGACTGCTGCATTCTTTGGTTTAAGTGTTCTCGTTTGTGGAAAGCAGCAAATGAAGGGGAGTGAAGTTTCGGCACTCCCTTCCTCCGTGGGAGTGGGGTTACACTTACCTTCCACGAGGGACGTCAGGAGGGTGACGTTGGCAGCTTTGCGCCTTCCCGCGGGTAGATTTAGTCCAATCTTCTCTAACCTTTCCCTTAAACACCGACCCCCATTTTTTGATTTTGCTCTGAAAAGAGAAAACAAGGAGGAGGGGAAAAAAAATAATCATAATGCAATTCGTGTTAAAATAACTATAAGTAATCCCAGTTTAAGCTTTTAGGTTTGAAGGGGAAGAAGAAAAAGCAACAAAAATGCTACTCCCCAGTAATCACACACCAGAATTTCTTGTCTGCATTAATGTGAGGGGAGTTTGCTTTGGCATTGCCCCCCTCTGTCTCAGCCCATGGCACAGCCCTGTGCCCTCAGGCTGCCCCAGGGCTCTCGGGCACCACTTACCTGCGGAGGACTCCTCCGAGGAGAGAGGCGTTGAGACACTCGGGGGGCGAGAGCCTTCTCTGCACCTCCCCGACGGTCACCTTGTACTTGGAGGTGGAGCTGAGAAGAGAGAGTCGGCCGGGCACGGAGCAGAAGACCTCGTTGGGGTTGGTCACCCCTCCGATCAGGCCATCTTTGTTCATTGACAGGGTGGAAATGGTGGTGCCGTTGGCCTTCGAGGGGATGGGCACTGGGAGACAAGGAGGGGAGAGAGAAGAGACCGGGGCTGAGAGACTCCAGAGCCAGGGACGCTGCTCGGTCACTCTCCTGGCAGCTTTCTGGCCCCCCCAGCTCCTGTGCACTGCCATCCCCAGATGTCAGCAAGGGTTGGCAGGGAGATCTCAGTTAGTTTCATATTTTCCTCAATAAAAAAGAGAGGTGAGGTGATGAAATGAAACTAAAGAAAAGAAAAAAAAATTAAAAAAAATGGAAGAAGCCTGGACTCTGACCTTGCCTGTTTCCCACACCTCCCAGCTTCACTCTTAATTAAAGCCAAGGTTTTGGGCTGGTTTCCCGGAGGGTAAAGGACTATCCATAGCATCGCTGCCAGGACCTGTGACCAGCTTCCCCTCCCTGTCTCCTGGGGTGTCCAGGGGAAGTGGGTGGCAGTGGTGGCTGTTCCTCTCCCTGCTTGGGGACGGAGTGGCAGCCACAGCCCAGCTGTGGGCACGCGGCTGTGTCCCACTGGGCAGGATCAACAGCCACCACCTCCACACTCTGCAAAAACCCAGGCAATGCTGGGGTGGTCAGGAGCTGTGTTTGCCTGTAGGAGCTCACAGGAACCCATGGAAAGAGTTTCTTTGACTTCAGCTTTGGGATCAGCCCCACAACAAACCGCAGCCCTAAACTTCCATCATCCCTGGCTTAAAGGGAGACCCTGAGAAAATCAAACCCAATTAATCCAGCACAGACTTCCTTTTACTTAATGGGCAAAAGCCAGTTAACACCAGAGGTTAGACAGCCAATGGGGACTGCAGCATCACGTCAGGCCCCTGGCATCACACCCGGGGTGAAGTGGGCACGGTTTTCCCATACGTCATTCCAGTGAGAAACGTTCTTAGACGCAATAAAGGTTTATAGGTTAAAACTGTGGCTGAAACCTGTGCCAAATTTCTTTGGCTTTTATGTTCTGAAATTAATCACCAGTTTTACCCTGGAAAACAAAACAAAACCAAACCAAACCAAAACAAAACAAAACAAAAAAAAAACACACCCAAAAAAACCAACCCAAAAAAAAACCCCAAATAACCCCAGGTTTTGAAAGAATCCAAAGAGGATTGGAAATGCCATCGCTCCAGATCGTTCCAGCCCTGGCATTCTTTGTGGCTCCTCGGTAATGAGTGTTCCACAGCACACATTCAGATGGTTCCTGCAAGCAACGAATCCCAGGGCAAGATGAGGGTTTTATAAAGGAAATACACACGCCCAGAATGAAAAAGAAAACCCGAAAATTAATTGGGGAGGGTCCATAGGCTGGACCTATTATGGGGCGCTTACAATCAGCTCAATTGTAAATACAGCTCGACAACTTGTTAGTTGTGGCAATAAAAAAGCAACACATGCTACATAAAAATGGCCAATGTTTTAAGACTAAAAGATGAATGGAAAGGAATAAAGGTACATTAAGGTTCCTCTCAGCATGAAACGAGGACCGAGTCCGGGGTCTGAAGGGCAATATGCACTGGTGTCCCACTGGAGTCAGCCATGGCCGTAGCTGGTGGAGGGATGTTCAGGGAAGAAAAAATATGGGAACATCCCCGTGCAACGTAGGGAACTAGAGCTATTTCCAGGAAGCAGCAACTTCAAAGCTTTCCTCCCCAGGCCCAAAACAGGTTCTATTTGTCTCTAGGGGTCACCCTTAAAATAAAAACTCAGAGCGTGTTTCACAACCACCCCTGCAGCGCTGTCACGGCAGGTACCCCACAGACCTGGGTTCTGCAGCAGCAAGGGCCAAGCCCCAAACCAGACACCCCTGGAGAGCTGGTGTGGGTGGCAGCATCCAACACTTCATCTGCCCACAACGAGTTCTGTGTAATTGGTGTGTCCTGTTGGTTTGTGCATGCCTGGAGTCGTGCGGTGGGCGTGCATTCCAGCCGCATGCGGGGCTGGGGACCTGCGTATGCACCAGGGGCTGGGTGGCCATGCAGAGGAGCGGGGCATCATGCCTCACCACACGTGTCCATGAAACAAGGTATTTATGGAGGAGGCAAACCCATCTGGAGCTGGTACCAGCAGGAATTATCACCGGAGCCTACAGAAACCTGGGCTGGGGGGTGGGTCTGATGCATGTGGGGAGGGGATGGATGGATAGGGCGGTGGGAAGGCACGGATGGATGCCGATGCGCAGCAGAGCGATGACATGGAGACACCACAACACATTTGAAACACGTCCTGGCATGCCTAGGAATGATCCTACTGTCAGAAACAAACACACACCCCCGGAGAGCTGTGACCCAGAGCCTGCCGCCGCAGAGGTTAAAGCCCAGCAGAGGCAGCTCCATGACACCAGCCAACCATGCTGGCACGTCACAGAACGTGACTACTGGCATCGCTCTTCTGCCTCCAGGCCCCTGCTGTGGCCAGAGACACATCACATTTGGCACGTGTGGGCATGGGACAGGGCCGGCCACGTCAAGGAGGGCTGGTACCCTCGGCAGCAGGACACAGGGGATGCGGAGGGAGAAAGGGAAGGGGTTGTGGGCCCGTCCCACAGCGGTTTGCGGCAGCGCTGGAAGCTGAGCCGGTCTCTTGAGTCCTGTAACAGTGCTTCATCCATTAGACAGCGTTGCCTCAATACAACAAGAATAAACATAGCCACGTTCGCCATTAATTATTAATTATTGTTATTTGGCCTCACCTGCTGCTGTTTGCCTGGTCTGATCTGCAGCTTGTTTGCCCATAAACATGCTGCAGGAGGGAGACAAGCTACCATTAAAGCCTGACAGCTTTGTTTCCTTGGCTTTTGGGGAACCAAAATTGTCTCTTGTCATCTGAGTAAACCAAAAGTCCCCCTCGATCTTCAGTTGCTGCTTTCCTGTTCCCGCAAGCAGCAGGTGATCGGAGCACCTGAGCCAGCCTGCAGACAAGAAGGAAGCATGAGACCGTTGCGGGTGGGCAGGGAGCGCAGCCGATAGCCCAACGCCCCGGCGCACTGGCCACGCCGACCCCTGCGCCACGGAACCCTTCCAAACCCAGACGGGTACATGCAGGCGCCCGGCCCCACCGGGAAGACCCACGTGCCTCATGGTGAGAGTTCATCCCAGCCATGGGGCAGAGAAACCAACCAGTGGGGCAGAGACGGGGGGGGATCGCCATGAGGCTTTGCCGGGTGCCGAATAACCACAACGTGAGCGGGAAGCTCTTGGTGCCACCGTGCCCTCCCAGCAGAGGAGTGGACCTGAGCCCCACACGGCGCTTTGAAACTGGGAATACAAAAGCCACATCGGTGTCACTGCACTGGTCACCCCTTCTGAAGTCTCCTGGGTTCAGCCATAGCAGATACCCGTCTTTGGCACAGGGCGGGACAGAGCCCTTCCCTCAGTAACCCAGCTCTCGCCCTGCTTGCCCCCATGGCAGCAGCTTGGACAAGCTCAGCACCCACTCGTGACCATGGAGAACCAGGTTTTCAGCAGAAACACGCCCCAGAGATGCTCGTTCATACAGTGATGGACCAACACATGGCACAGGCTGACAAGGAAAGGGCTAGTTGCTGGTGTCCAGGTGCTTGGCCCCCTCCCAGCCCTGCCTGATGAGTGGGACAAGGCTCAGCTGGGTCCCCCCACTCCAGGAAGCTATAAAGGGCAGGTCACAAGCTGAACTTCATCTGCAAAGCTGTGTTTGGGTTGATTTAGCCAAAGAAAGGAGGAGAAGGGGGCATAAGGCTTTTAGCAAAGGCTCAGAAAACTCCTGGGGAGCGTAAGGTCTTTTTCTCTTATGTGTATCTTTGCTACTGTTACTATTTCCTCATCATTTTCTAGTTGTCCCGATGTGTGATAGATGGGTGAATGGAGGGGGCCCTGCAGCAGCACTGGGGAAAGGCTGTTCCCAAAAGCTGGGAGCTGTAGCTGGACCCACTGGTGCTGGTGGCTTCTGGTCAGGAGCCTTATGGCAAAGCCACCACTGAATTGGGGGAACGTGAGGGTGAACATCCATGCTCTGCTACCAGCTCACTGGTTTATGCAAGAAACTGGGGGCTTTTGAGAAAATGAGCTGTTGTGTGGGTTATTGTCACCTCAGGAGCTGTGAGACAGACCAAAGCCCTGGGACCAGTCCTGGCAGAGTAAGAATGCAGATATGTCTACATGGGGCAAAGCTTAAAAAAAAAAAAAAAAAAATAAAATCTTAGTCTGCTCCCTGAGAACCCTTGGCTGTTTGGGTTTGGTTGCTTCACTTTATCCCCCTAAATTTTGTGGTTTTTTGCTCTTTCCTTAGCTGCCAGACGCTCCTGAGAGGTTTGGGGGTTTTTTTCCCCCTGACAGGAGTGTTGCTTAGTTCAGATTAATCCTGTTGCTTCTAATTCAGCAAATCCAGAGGACCTGGCCTGGTGCTGTTGATACTCGGCTCCTCACGCAGAGGTGAGCCCGGCTGTGGATTTCACAAGCTAAAGCCCCAGTGAAGCCTTTTGCCCTGATGAGCCCTCAGTCCTGGGGAGCAGCGGGGCTGGGTGCAGGTAAACACCAAGGGGCTGCACAGCGTGAGCATCACAGGGATCCGATTTGAAAGGGAAAACTGATTTTTCAAAACAAGGTTGTGCTGACAGACCTCAAGGAGCTTCACGTGTCGCTAATCCCCAGCCCAGGGCTGGGATGGGACCAGCCACTTAAGTCATTAACTGGCTCCCAGTGCCTGTGTGAGCTGGGTTATTATTGCAGCTGGGGAAAATCGAGGCACAGAACGAGGTAAATGATTTACCAAAGATTGGGTGTATGGGTATGATCTGAATGCCTGCGCTTCTGGTCTGTGGGAATGCTTTTATAAGCAACCTGGGCTTTACAGCACTTGCTAACGCTTGGGGAATAGCTACAGAACACTGATTAAGTGCGGTTTCTGCTTTTATAACTCCAGGCTTTCTTCTTAACACTGTGCAATATTTGTCACTGCATCATCTTGCCTCCTGGTGCTCTTGCATTTTGAAGTCTGAGACCGGCAGCGTGGCAGTAACAGGCATAGGATGTCTTGCTGGATGTGGGAAGGGAAACTGTCCCCATTTCATCTGTATAATGTCACAGGAAGCCTTTCCATGGGGCTCAGCATCTCGGTGCCTCCTTTCATGTTGCAGAGCAAGTACAACTTACAACATATCATACCTTTCAGGAGAGCACTGAGCAGCAACGTGGAGTGACACAAACTCTGGTCTGGTGTGAGTGGCCTGTCCTGGTGCAGGGACCCACAGCTTTGTCTTCCCTTTGAATCCATGAGGTTTGTGATCTCCCATCAGAGATGCCTTTATTTTTTGTGCTGAGTTGGCTCTAGTCTGTCTTTTAACCATACCTTGGGTGTAGCTGGCAGTCTGAGGGAACTCACACAGCTCCATGTGCTGTGGCATGAAAGCCCTGATTCGGAGAGAGGGTGATTTCAAAACAGGTCCTGGTTTCTAAGAACACCAAAGGCTTCATCCCTTGGCTCTCCTGAGCTGGAGATCACCCTGCCTGCATTGTCCTCCCGTGTGCTGGGTAGCCTGCAGCCTGGAGCTGGCAGGGAGCCCTTGGGCTGGGATGGCCATAGCTGGTGCCCTGCTCTGCTGGGGAAATGTTTATGACACTGGGCAAGTCAAGTGCCCAGTTTGGGCTTGACTGTCACCAGCAACACAATGAAGATAATATCTACCTGGGAGGGGTGCTGTGACACCTAATTAAGAGTTAGCAAGTGATCCTTGATGAAAGATTTCTTTGGAGAAGAAACCACTGGGTGGTAAATATAGCCAGAAGGAGCTGGTCCAGCGCCTCAGCACGGGGTGTGAAGATGCTCCTCAGAGAGGCAGACAGGTCTGGAAAGGCAATTCCCATGAACACGAGGTGCTGACACCTCCAGCCAGGCTGAGGGTGTGATGGGATGCTGCAGCCTTGGTTCTGTGAGGGTTTTTCAGGAGGTACCAGGCAGCAGGGTGAAAGAAGAAACGTCACCGGACTGATGGTGGCTCAGTTGTGATCCAGCTGTTGGAGGAAGGAGCTTTGTGCTGTCAAGGTGTCCCAAGATAAAGCATGAAGTTTCTGATGCTTGTTCTGGTTTGCAGAGGTAGGTCCCTTGGTTTGATTTTTTTAAGTACAAAGAAGGAGGAGCAAAAGAAACCCATTCTTCAAAGGCCTTTACACAGGGAGCTGGAAAGTCTTGGAAAACTTCATGCTTTTCCCTGAGGAGTTTCAACACAGACAGATCCCCCACCCTGTGCTTCTGCCACCGGTTGGGCTGATGATGCTGCCGGCCGGCTCCCTCTCCTTCCCCATCCATGCTCACAAACACTTGTGTCTGAAAACACCATGGTGATTCCTGGAAACAGCCATTTTTCCACGTTAATATTCAGTGCTCTGTCTGTGGGAGCTGTGGGATCACTGTGCCGTGCTTGGGGGCTGGCTGCCCACCAGCTCCTGGGGTGCTGGCTGCTCCTGGGGATTTTTAGGGGAAAAGAAGATTATTTTTTTTTTTTAATTTTTGCCTACAAAAAGAAAGAGATGAAGTATTGACTCATTTCCACCTGAGAAATGTGCTGCCTGCCTGCAAATGATATGTAAGCAGGAAAAATTGTGGTGCTTGGAAACCGAATTGCTTATCGTGGTGTTATTTGTTCGGTTCCTTTTCCAGCTGGAGCTTGGGGTGCTCAGAGGGGAAAAACAAGTCCAGAGGGAACATGCAAATCGCTGCCCGTCTTACAAGTCTGTTTTCTTCTCTCCTTAAATACATTACAGGTAAATCCTCCTCCTCAGCAGTGCTGAATCCAGGGATACTGGAGCTTTTGTTGCAATCTCTCTTTCAAAAGTGGGAGCGTGCTACAGCTTAGATTGCATTTTAAAGGGGTATCAGTTAATCCTTTTAGGAGACTACCTGGGACAAAACAACCTCTCATCTTCAGGCACAGTGCTGTCTCCAGCCACCCCAAGACCATCTTGGCCCACCCCGGGTCCCTCTTTGGGACCAGTTTGTGCATTGCTGCGGGTCTGGGGCAGCCCCAGAAGAGTCTGCTTGTGCCGCCCCGTGAAGGGCCACTGTGCAAATCTCTTTTGGCTGTTTTTCATTGCAGCTGCTGGGATTTTACTTCCATGATATTGCAGGTCTGATGATGATGGCTCCAAGCCTCCACAAGTTGTTTTCCCCCCAGTAGGTGGGGGTCATGTGGCTCTGCCAGACACTGGAAACTCTGAGCTGATGGATGCTTGTGCGTAGCCTCTGATGAAAGGCGCTCCAGGAAGGCCAGGGATTGCGGCTGGCTTTCAGGAAGAGCTTTCAGTGCACTAATCTAACCTTCGTTTGAATGTCTCTGATGTAAATTATAAGATGAGATACATATATAAAGGAGTATCTGCATGTGGGTGTGAGCCAGAGGTGACTGCTCCTACCATCACTTTAAAAACTCCTTTTCACCGAGGAGGTGCCGCGGAGTTCAGCTGCTCCAATTTCCTGGTGTTTCAGCAGGGAGGTATTTATTGATGGTCCAGGGAAGGAGGTCAGTGCCATCAGCTATATTTCAAACCCGCAGCCTGTAATTATCCTTTCTTCCTAGAGGGGATTATACAGGTATTTTCTTTATCTTGAATGCACAACCTGCACCAAGTCTCCATGTCAAAGAGCCTCTCTAGGAAACACTGTAATCGGCTGGGAGGCCTTTTCAAATGGAAGGACGGAAAGAATCTTGGTGGGTTTGGGTTTTGTTGTTTTTTTTTTTTTTTTTTTTTTTATCTCAGGGCTTTCCAGATTGCTGAGTCCTGATAGGGAAATGGATCTCGGACCCTCGGAAGAAGAGAGGGAGCAGGGATACAACTCGGCAGCCTCAAACTATTCCCACGAGAAAGCGAATCAGGAGAGGTCCCATGCCTATGCAAAGCTCCCGTACTTAACATTTTTTCCCATGCAAATCAATACATCAGGTTACAAACTAAATGTTAAGGTGCTGTGTGATATTAATCGTGCTCTTCTTTCTGTGCCTCTGTTTTGCCCAGGGAAGTACCCACCGTGTGTCACTGCAGGTGTCTCCTGGGCAGCTTTGGGATGGATCAATGGGGCAGGAAGATTCAGCCTCCCCAAGATACGACATCTCAGTTAAGAACAGTATTTGCTTAGTACGTGGTGTCTTGATAGGAATGGGCCAATCAATGTAACAACTAAATTTACTGAGAGCTCTGCAAAAGCACCCCGTGCCCCCTTCGTGACTGGGAAAGGGATTAGTAAGTGGTTTGCAATTAATAATTTCAGCCAATGCATTTCCCTGCTTTACCCTTTAGGAATGACTCGGCCTCAAAGGTGCTGCTTGCTCAGAACATTTTGTGAATTTTTCAGCAACTGCTCACAAACAGGTTGTTGTGAGTTCCCACACGTTTCCCTGTTGAACTTCATTTGATGGATTGGGCCCTGCTGTCTGGGGAGCCTCTGATGCAGCAGCCTGAGCAGTAACCTCAGGAATTACCCCACTGGAAAGCAGCAAATATTAATGACTAAATTGTCCTCCTAATGAGGGAAACCTAAGCTCTTGAACCCTCCCAGGAAGCGAATGAGAAAGGATTTGGATTCCGCTTTTGAATATCCAAGTGTATTTGCAGGTTTTTACTGCACGAGGTTTTTGCTGCTCCAGTTCTGCAGTGCCCTGTGTCCCCCCCGTCCCCAGAGGCTGCACTTCTCTCACACACACACACCCTTTGCCACTTTGTTTGAAAAGTCAGTTTAGTGCAGTAATTCAGATTACTTCATTCCCCCTCCTTCAAAATTATTTTTTTGCTGAGTCTGCAGCTAAGCATTTTTGTATCTACATTAGAAAAACAAGAAGTGTTTAAAATCCAGTTCAATTACTAGCTGCTCTGGATGCACCTCTTGTAGCTCAGCCTCTGGTTTCACAGAATTCCTGTGTTTCACAGCACAAACCAGGCAGGTGTTGGGAAGGCAGAAACTGAAACGGGAACCTGGAGAGCCCGAGGATTTTAGGCAAAGGAACCAGAACCCTGTGCTGCTCCCTGGTGACGCCAAGGCAAGTTTCTCATCCCATGTGCCCCCAGCCCAGACCCCCACACACCCCACCGCTCTGCCCTGTGGCATCAACCAGCACAGGTTTATTCATTTAGCAGCACAAACTCCCATTACAGTTTGGCAACCAGTCTACAGGATCTTTATGTGTTTAAACAGTATAATCCATTTTACAGTAGCATGCTTGAGAGGTTTTCCCTGTATTCCCTGTAGAAGTGCCTGAATTTGTGTGGCTCGGATCTGCTTAATCTAAAAAGGAAGAACAAAGACACAGTGTCTCTCGGCGGATCCTACATGAGCCTTGGTACCATTGCCATCCATTTGTTAAAGTGTATTTAGAGTATATGAAGGGCAAAAGACCCTTCAGCAAAGATTAGATGTAAAAAATAATGGTGGGGGGTGTGTGGAATTGCATCTCTTCATGTAGAACTTGCTGCCAATGTGCACAGTGTGTGGGAGGGTTTGCCTGAGCCTCAGAAGGCTGGGATGGAGCTGTCAGTTCACCTGCCCTTTGGGAGCCACGTGCTCGGCTGGGGATGGCTCTGGGGAGAGGTATCGCTCACCCACCAGCACAGCAAAAACTTCTCCTTGCTCAGAACATGCCCCAGGTTTCTCAGGCCTGTGGGATGTCCAGCAAAGCGGGGGTGTTGCTGCCCAGTGAGCACCATGTCCCTGCCAGGGCCATACTGGGAAGGCTTCTGCATTAGCCGGGACCCACCACGGAGGAGCCTTGGGGAAGGAGCAAAGTCCGTGTCTTCCCATGGGGAAAACTCCCACCAGGCGCAGAAACAACGTGGGGAGAACCCAGATGGTGGCACAGGAGCGTGTGGGTGACAATGGGGCAGCTTTTGTAGACACCACAAGCACTACTGATGATGTCTCTTCAATGATGGCCCCCACCTCTTGCATACTCAGATCTTGTGCTTGAAGCAACCCTGAATACCCTTGGTCAGATGCATGGAGCCATCTCAGGGCTCCTGGGGAGCCCTGGGGACACGCCATCCCCACGCAGCTACCTCCCTGGGGACACCGCTTGCTCCCCAGGACCTGTCTGACCAGTCCGGAGGGAATAGGGCCTGACCCGATGCCTCGCTCCCTGGCGCCTCGGCACTTGGGTGACTGATGCCAGATAAATGCCTGAGATAGAGGGTGGGGAGACTCGGCCGGGCTGGAATCCCAAGCACGCACCACAGGCACTGCAGGAGCTGCCCTGGCTTTTGGGGCTGCAAAGGTGAACCTGCTCACAGCTCCCCCCATCCCACCCCTGAGCCGCAGGAACACTGTATTCTGGGATATTTAATTGCAATGGTTAATTTGGGCTCACTTCTGGCAATTCTTTCTCACTCCCTCATGTTTCTCTGGCTCTCTTCCACCAAACCCCAGAACTTAACCTCTCTCCAATGCCCAGGCACAGCAGGGCTCAGTATGGGATGGAACATGGAGATGAGAGCTGAGCATGCAACAGCTCCAAGCACTATATCCATATTTGCTAATTAGTTCCTCCATTAAGAATTAAAATAAACAAGTGGAAGGACAGCAAGAATGAGTAATTCCTTAGGATCACACAGGAAAGGGTGGGATGGTTTAGTGGTTAGGGTGGTAGTCTAGGGCTTCAGAGAACCTCGTTTAGGCTCTTCAAATAATTAAGACAGATTGCAAGCATATTTTTTTTTAGATCATATATCTTGGAATATTACTAAACAGGGAGGAATGGCCTGCATTTGCCTCTGCTCTGTTGCAGATTTGGTGTGACCCTGGGCTGGAGGCACATGAGCATGTCCCTGTGGGTCTGTCTGTGCTGCCATTGGGGGTGACTCACGGAACCCCAGCGAGGTGCACGCCTGCTGTGTGGCACTGTCTGCAAAGTGACAAGCTCGGTGCCACCTCCTTCATGGGGATGAGCACCACAGGGTGTATGTCACCATGTCACCCAGCCACGGCTGTTCCTGGTGGTCCCACTGCCAACCCAGCCCTACAGGAGCTGGGGCTGTGGTGTGGCATAGCAGTGACCCACCGCCCAGGGGGGTGGGAGAGTGTGCTGGGCTCTTCCCCAGAAGCTTTCATTTCTTTACATGGTTTTCCAAATTACAGGGGGAGCAGATGGAGTGGCCAGGGACGGCTGGCCCCTGGTGACCTCTTTGCCCACGAGCACGGATGGCTGTGGACCTGCCTGGCCAACAAGCATTGACAAAAACACTGAACTACAAAAATAGAAATCAAGGAGGAGCTGCCCAGAGCCAGTCCAGCACATCCCTGGTGCTCACTCAGTGCTGGTCTGTGGAGGTGCCTCACCTGGGGTCCAGCTCCTGAGGAGAAGTGCTGCCGGTTTGACTCAAGCCACATGCTAAAAAGCAACCCAAGCTGGCTTTTCTGAAGCTACCCTTTAAGAACTGCTCTCTACTTCTAACAAAGAAAAAAAAAATTTCATTTAAAAACATCTAATTAAACAGTAAGTCATGACAAGGTACATGAAACTTGGAGATAACACATGCCTGGGAGGCAGTGGGGAGGTTGAGACAAAGCCCAGCGCCTTCACCAGCACCCGCGTGTGTTATCTCACATGAACACACACCTGGTTTTATCCTGGTGCAATTATAGGACATTAAAAATATAATTTTAATGGAGGAACGGTGATCTGGATGCAGTTCAGAGTAAAAACTTTCTTTTAAGTTTCTCTGTTTGATTAGTAGGTGTTCCTGCCGCACACGTATGTGTGTGCGAGGGAGAAGCGCCCGGCGAGGGAGGTGGATGAACGCTCGATCTCGTGGTGTGCGCGAGGGCTTGTCTGAACTTTAAAGCCTTCGTGAGTGGTGCTAAGGCAGCAAAAGCCTCCAGTCAAGACCCAGCTTGTCCCGGGTGAGCCCCTTTTCCCACTCGGGCAAATCCCCGCAGCAGATAAAGCTGGAGGGGGCCGGGAGGCAGAGCTCAGCACCCTGCCTCTGCCTGCAGTCCGAGCACCACCAACCCACGGCCGCGGCCGGTCCTAGAAAAGACGTGTCTCTGCAGCCCCGGGTGTTTTAGAGGGTGACCTCATTTATTACCTTGCTCATCGCAGGAAATGATGTTTATCTAATCTACCATTCTTTCAGGACTATTTTTTTCCCCTCCCCCCCCTGCCACATCTGGCTCCACGCAGCATTTCGTACTGTTCAGTTCCAACTCAGCTCGAGAGGAAGGAGAAATGTCACCAAGGCCCTCACACCAGCGCCCTAGTCCTGCCGGCAGCCCTGCACACAGAGCCCAGGGGGAGGTTTCCATCCAAACCTGGAGCTCGCGTGCGGTGGCGAGTGGATCTAAGCATCTTGGTCTTAATCTCCCTCCTCTGCTGCATTCTTTAGTAGTGACAGCTACTTCTTGCAATATTTCTAAATGTGGGCTCGGAGCACTCCGAGGCACAGCTTTTTTTTCCCCTCTGTCTGTCCAGCATCCAGCCAAACAGGTCTACATTCCTGAGCAGAAATGCTAGTGCTGCCACTCTGCAGCAGCTGAAAATCCTCGGATGGAAATTTAAACAAGTTCCCAAACACGAAAGCGAGCGCGGGGGCCCGATCCTGCTGCCTCAACACAAACCCCGGGAGCTCGGTCCCCACCAGCCACACAGCACCCGTGGGTTGTGCATGCCTTGGGGCCAGCACCAGCCCACATTTGCTACACCCTGCTCCGGCTCCACTCCGGCTTGTAAAATGCTGCAGCCAAAACCCTTGCCCGCGAGCAGGGAGTACAGGCCCCCCCTGGCTCTCCCGCAGGCCCCCCCTTCTCACCCCGGCCCACCACCAGCAAGACCCGGGGCTGCTCCTGCACCCGAGGGTGCCCCCAGGCTCCAGCGGCCAGGGGAAGGGATTTGTGTTTTTCTTTGTAATAAAAAGGCTCTACGAGAAGCTTTCGGCTGATCCTGAGGGGATGTCAAAGTAATAAAACCCCTCCTTGTTTTATGAGCGAGCTGCAGGCTTTTTTTGCTACCAAGTGCAATGGCGTAACTCTCGATTTCATAAGCAGAAAACCCCCGTCTCCTCGCTCAGGCGGGGAAGGACCAGGAGCAGCCGCTGCTCGGGGCTCATCGGGTCTCCAGCCGTTTTTCTGGGGGGCTTCATGGCAGGAGGTGAGTAGCTGTTCCCGGGAAATCTAAACACCAGGGCAGCAGGTGAACAGAGCAGAAAATGCCTGTAGCTGCTGTAGCCTAAAGCAGCCAGAGCCCCGGACTAAACTTTTTTCAGAGTTATTTTTACTGTTTTCAAGTCAAATATCTTCCTGGTCTTATATAAGTGTTTGGGACGGGAAAAACACCAAAGTAAAACAAAAACTCACAAAAAAAAAAAAAATTTAAATATTTCCCAAACAAATCCAACAACAATTAAAATGAGACAGAAAATACTTTCTGAAATACTTTTGAAAAGGAGGAAGAAGAAACAAATAGTTTTTAAAAACAAAATAATATATTCATAAATGCTCTTCTACCCTGTTCAGGGTTTTACCCGTTTAATTCTCCAACTAAACATAGTCCCCGTTTGTCACACCAGTACAGGGGGAAGCTCAACCCCTGTTTTCCAGTGCTATTCACCTCTCTCCGTGCTCAGAGTGAGATCTCACCTCCACATTCACCAGCAACAGCTTCCCTAAAACCGAATCGGTTCCCCCCCCGCACCGGCTGTCCCCCGGGACTCCCGCATCACCCGCGGCTGCACCCAGCGCCTCCGGCCTGGGGGCTGCCCACGGGAAAAACGAACCGGAGCCAGTCCCGAGGGCCATCGGGGAAATTTAGTTTTGATCGCGTCTTTTCAGCCTGAATCTTCCTCCTGGCGTTGTCCCCGGCGATGCGGGAGCCGCGCAGCCACCGCCGGGGCTGCGGGATGGGGACGCCGGTCCCCGCCCCGAGCCTTGGGAAAACCCGCCCGGGGTGTATCAGGGCACTGCACCCCTCAGATATCCTCAAAACTCCCCTGTAATGATATTAACTGCTAAAACCGTTGAAGTTTATTTAAAATGAAAGGGGGGGCGGGGGGATCAAACAGGCAGCCAGGGATACTCTGGCATCGCGCTGCGGGTCTCCGGGCTGTTCCTTCCCCCCTGGGGGCACCCGCAATCCCAGCTTCCCCCTCCCCCCTCCTGCGGGACACGGGAGGTGACAGGCTGCGGGGACACCGCCGAGCTGCGGGCTCTTCCCTCTCTTTTCGTGCTGGTTTTCAGCGGGGGTCCCTGCACTTGACTCGACTGAAAACCGCCTGCGAGCCCAGGAGTTAAAAGGTGGCTTTGAGGGGGTTGGGGCAGGTGATTAATATTTTTGTTGAACCAGGACAACAGTATCTCGGCAACTAATTAAGGAGAGATTTATCTGTTTTCACATGCACAGATTTATATCAGGTTTCTGTCCGAGGGCCATACCATCAGGAATTCAAGGATTAATCACCCCCGGTGAGGTATTTGAGATCTCGGCGCGATTTATGACAAAACGGTGCTTTTTTTTAACGTTTACTCTC
>VXBJ01007822.1:213061-252703 GCA_013400055.1 Nycticryphes semicollaris
GGCCGCAGCGGGGCCCAAGGCCTGTCCTACCGGGGCTCACCCCGGGGCGCTTCCCCCTCCTCCCCGACGGGAAGCGGAGAGCCCCAACCTAGGCCTGGGCACAGAGAGAAGTGTCTGGGTGTACTCCGGGCCTGTCTTCCTGCCCGAGGGGTCGGGCGGGAGGGCGGGTGAGAGAGAGCGAGGGGAAACCGGGGAACAACGACAGGCAGCGTGCCTGCCTCTGCGCCCTCCCTTCCCTCCTCCAGCCCTCTCTCCTCCTCCTCCTCTTCTCCATCCAGCCCTTCCTCCTCTCCATCCCTCCCTCTGTTTGGGCCCTCCCTCCGGGGCAGGGCGAGGCGGGCCTGCAGCACCGGGTCCTTGAGCACGGCACCGGGCACCGGCGGGGCGAGCCGGGCGGACGGGGCAGCTCAGCCAGGGGCACAGAATGACCCCCATGGACGTCCCTCTCCCGCGGTAAGACGGTGATGCACCCGCACGGCGATGCAGGGGGGATGCACACCCGCACGCACACCCCCGCGGCACCCACGGACACACGCACACGCTCACACACGACCCCCGGCCCCACTGGCACCCTGTCCCCGCGGGGTCCCCGCGGTCTCACCGTGCCACCCGCCGGGAGCGGGCTGCCCATGGCTGTGCAGGAGTTTCCATTGGTGGCAGCGTGTAATTTGTGTGTGAGCAGAGAACAAACCCTTCACCCCCAACTGTAACACACCGTGATGTCTGATAGACATTAACAAACACAATCCCACATTGCATTTAATTTAATTCCACTCTTCCTGCCCCGAGCTACAGCTCCCTTCATTTTCATTTTTCCTCTGAATTCCCACAACTCAGACCTCTTTGATTTCCAGGTTTAATTAACAATGCTCATTAAATGAATTTTTATTCATTTCTTTTAATATTACCCTGCCACCTGTCTTTAGGAGGCAAGGGCTGATCATTTATTCTAATTTATTTCTATTAAAGATGGCATTTAGGGGAGGGAGGAGGGATGTGTAGAGGTGTAAAGGGCTCATCTATTCAAATCTCTTCATCTCCCCTCAAATGCTGTTGAACGACGCTGCTCCTGAAAGTTCTGTATTTATTTTCCACCAGATCTGTTTCATTTGCTAGGAAAAATTGGATTGGACATGCTGTATTTTGCAGTTATGTTCCAGTTCATTCTTAACATCCCTTGCTCATCTAGTCTGTATAATGTTGAGTCTTTATTCATCAGAAAGAGGTGAATCTGTGCAAAATCCAGGCAGGAAGGGCTGGGAGCCGGCCTGTGTGTGGGACCGTGGGGGATGCTCCCCGGCAGCAGCTCAGAGAGAAGCCCCTTGGTTCCTGAAGTGCAGCAGCCAAATAACAACCTTATGAAATATTTAACTTTATTGCCAGTGCTTTTGGGGCGATATGAATAAATACTGTAAGATAACGTACACCATGGCCAGGCATGCAATGGCATTATGACATTTAAGCTGTCAAAGTGAAATAGAAAGTGCATCTGCTCCTCTGGAGCCTTATCCGTTCTTGTCCGAGCCACGGTGAATGATCACCTTGTTCCTGGAGATCTCCTCCTGCTGCTGAAACTGCACTGGGAGACAAAGCACGGGTTTGCTCTGGGTGTTGCTGGCTGCAATCCCACTCCGTGCTGGGATCTCAAAGCGCTGCAGCAGACAGGGGACACCAGGTGATGCCATCATCTACCTTTGTGGCAGTGGAGGACTGATGCCCACAGATGCCAGCTGCTGGCGGCAGAACCTGTGCTTGGGCTTGCAAAACTCAGGGTGGCTGAGGAGGGACCCCCGTGGCCTTTGAAGCCTTGGCCCGGCTGCTGGGGCACCATCTCCCTTGTGCTGGGCTGGGAGCACGCCGAGGTCTGCACACCCACACAAGCAGAGCCAATGGAGACACCCACACGGCAGGAGCCTCCACTGGTTCCAGTGCTGTCCCCTCCTGAACGTGCTGTTGTTGGAGCCCAGGGGTCCTGGGGAGGGAAAATTACCTTTTAGGGGTCTGAGAAGGTGTTTGGAAAATAGTGTCCTGGGACAAGAGAGCAGGGATATTGCTCAAGGAGCCACAGCATCCACACAACACATCTCCTCTGGCATTCAGCTCGTTAACATCCCGGAGCAAGACCTCACCCTGCCCTCTATCAGCTCACGGGCTGCCAAAGGGATACTCAAGTATATGGTGAACCATCAAGGTCTCAGGGATGGTCCTTCCCACACCTGATGGGACTTTCCATTGAAGAGTATGAGAATAAAGGACAGGTGGCTCCTCCCCAGGCACCTGCTGGTGGCCAAACCTCATTGCCCTGGGAAGTGGTGAAGGATGAGCTGGAAGACTTCCCTGGGCTTCTGGTGTGTTCCCAGGTAGGCTGCCTGGACATTAAAGACCAGCAGCCAAAGGCCTCTGGGTCTAGGACTGCTCTGGTCTTGGATGGGGTCCTGCAGGCCCAGCCTGGATCTCTGCTCAGGTGTTGTGGAAGCTCCTACTGCTGCCTGTGGGGATGGACGATGGCCAAGCCAGCACTGGTAACCACAGCCAGCCCAGTGCGGCACTGGGGGAGAGAGCAGAGCACCCTCCTGCTGTGATATAGGCACGTATCTCTCATTAGCGCTAATGATAGCCTTTCATTAATGGGAAGCTCACACCCTTTGACCAGAGGCAGAAGAGCATATGGGACTGGGAACAGTCAAAGGTAAAGTGTTTGAATGTTTTGTGGGGTTTTTTTCTGATGATCTGAAATGTGTTTCTGACTCCTCCAGCACATTGATGTTTCCCCGTGGTGTCGGGCTGAGGTGTTCCTGGCAGGATGGGCAGCTCTCCTGGCCCACGCTCGGGCAGAGCTATGCTCTTTTCCAGGGCCAGGAGGCTCATTTGCCTGCTTGGCTTGCGTTGCCTTCTTCTGGTAGCACCTGCCTTTGTTCCAACTTGCATCAACTTTTCAGGGCTGAGCTGGCAAGATCAGAAATATTTTATTTTCTTTTTCCTGAGCAACAGCAGATGCCTCCTCCCTGGTTGTGTCAGGTATTTGCTTTTGTAAAACAGTGAGCTAAAAATATGCATAAAGCAGGAATGCACCCAGACTCAGCCCTTCTTTTGAGACCGCTCCTCGCTTGATTTTTCTCTCCAGCAGATGATTCTGCAGCCCCCCACAGTGTGAGTTTTGAGAGCAGCCAGGATGAGTGTCGTGCTCTGCCCGGAGAACCGGCTGTAGCTCCCAAAGAGCTGCTCGGCTGACACCTGGTGGAAAAGCCTTCCCGGCCCCGGCTGCAGCCCTCCTCCCCCTTGCAAACCCCAAATACCATCTCACNCCCCCATCATGTGTGTGGCCTTTCTCTTCCGTACAGCAAACGGCTCCTCGCCCCGCGGGGAGTCAGCGAGGTGTAACTCACCCCGTTTCTGCTGTCACACTCTGTACCCGAAGGCTCTAGAGAGGCCGGGCCCCGCTGCAGGCTGAACCCCCTCGCCTTGTGAGAGAGGAAAACTCTCCCTGTGCATCCCTTCCCTGCAGCGAGAGGGAGCCTGAGCAAAACCTAATCCCTCGTGCCAGGGTTTCACAGGGCAAAACGGGCAACGGCGAGTGGTGCCGTGAAGGGGTTTGTTTTCTTTTTTTTAGGAATTAATTTGGAATTATGGTACCAACTGTGGATATGGGGCTGGGGGGGGGGCATCCCCACAGCACTGCCAAAGGACCTTTGTGCAGCTTTGCCCCAGAAAGGGACAGCTCTGTGCCAAGTCACAGTTATTCTCACTTCTACCAGTAAATTTTAAAGCTTTTCCTCTTCCCGTCTTTTGCACCCTTCTGTGTGTAATGCCAAGTCACTGTGCTAACGTGTGCAGGGCCCCTGATGTGAAATCAAGTGAGATCCTGAAGGGATCACTGCAACAAAACTGGGAGGAAGGAGAAGCAGGGGACCTCCCAGGGCCCTGGGCAGAAAGAAATCCCCACACTGCAGGAGTTTGGAAAAACAAAGCATCAGAAAACATCTTTAATAATAAACCAGGCTGGGTTTTGTTTTGTTTTTTTTTTTTTTTTAAAAGAAAAGAAATATTGACAGAAGGTCAAGCAGGCGGGTGTTGAAGTTATCTGAGGCAGCAAAGGTTCTGCACGTCAGAGTGTGAATCCCACCAAACTCCAGTTTTATAGAGTGTGGTGATTTCAGGGGATTGTTGTGTGGTTTTGGGGTTGTTTTTTTTTTTTTTTTTTTGTCCCTATCTGGTACCAAAGGGTGCATGAGAAATGTTGAATGGATCTCCGTGTGGCTTCATTTCCTGCAGCGGGGTGCTGCTTGGCTCTTCACTGCTCAGACAGGCACTGTTCCAAAGCTGCCATCCCATAAAGGTTGGCCCACTCCTCACCGTGGTGTGACAGGATGATGTCCCTGCACGGCCGGCTGGCCCTGGCCAGCTCTACCAACACACCCTGGAAAGCAGCGATGAGCTCAAAATCCACCGAGGCTGGAGAGACGCGGGTCAGGAGCTCCGAGAGGGTTTCCAGCCACTGGGTCTGGAGGATGGCCTGTGGTAGCCACGGGAAAAGCGTGATGGAGTCAGCCAGGGCCTGCATCCCCAGGAACCAGAGCTCACGGACATCGGGCCAGGCATTCACGTAGGCAGGAGACACGGCCAAGCCCTCGCTGCCGGGGTCTGCCTGGGCGGTGTGGGCCTGGGAGAGGAAGCGAATGGCAGCTCTGAAAAAGTCCTTGGCAGACTGGGCCTCCTGAAGAACTGGAAGAGAAAGGAAATGAGTCAATACAGAGCTTGCTCAGCCAAAGGAGGGACCCGTTAGGGGCTCTGTCTGCAGCAGGGCTTTCAGGGAGGGCAGAACACCATCCTTCTGCCTTAGAAATCTCTTATCCCAGCCCGTCAGCCTACTGAATTTTCTGCATATTCATTGCTCCTCCAGGTTTTTTGGTTTTGTCTGTTTTCCAGTGGCAGAAACCTTTTTCCCCCTTGTGTTTGGTTTTTCCAGCCCAGCCACTCAGGCCTGGTCTCTGCCCACACACAGCAATGTGCAGCTTTGCCCATGGAAACTTCTCACCTGCTGAACTCGCAAGGATCCTGGCCATCATCAGGCCCAGAGTGGCAATGTTGGCTGCTAGAACCAGGTGATCTTTCTGGGTCAGAAGTGGAAGAGCCTTCAGCAACAGCTCCATCAAGGCAGAAAAGGTTTTGTCTCGCCTAGAGAGAAAGCAAACCCTGAGACACACTTCCCGAACAGAGCCAGAAGCACCCGAAAAGGTCAAGGTTAAAAGCAGTACCAAAACCATAATGTAACTGGTGTTGAAAAAGGGACAACCCTGTTTCAGCAGGGTGTCTTAAAAGATCATGCAAGCTCGTTTCACAGTGCACCCTTTCTTCCCACTGACAGTCTTAAAACAAGCTCCTACGGTGCTGTTACCTGATGAGATCTGGTGCCGTCACAACCAGGTTAAGGAAAATCCCACACACTGTCTGCAGACTCATTTCAGTGCTTGTCAGTGGAGCCAGGGACCCAGGCTGGGAGGTCAGCACCTCCCACTGACAGAGGAAGTACTCACACAGCAGTGCTGGTGCCCCTTCCGAGATGAGGATGTCCCGGGGCCTTTCCTCTGCTGTTAAATGGCAAAAGCCAGGTAGCAGAAATCTGGAAGGGGAAAGACATTGGGAACATGAGGTAGAATGGCTCTAAGACCTGCAGTTACATCCAACTGGGAGGGGAAAAAAGAACTACAGAACTGGCACTGCAGGAAGAACAGAAAATAGAGAAGGATTTGAGCAGGTTTGTTTCAAAATGTGCTTAAAATACGCACCTCAGAGCATCCTGGGGTAAGCCAGAGCCCTCGGTGCTGACCTCCTCTGGCTGGGGAAGACTCACAGTTGGGCTGCCCTCTTTGAAAAGCTTCTTGGCATAACAAACAAGGAAAGGCAAGAGCTCACAGATTTCCTGCTTGAGGGAGGAGGTCTCTTCTGCCATCCAGGCACCAAGGACTCGAACAGAAGCAAATATGAAAGGATCTTGTAGCTCCTCCTGTTTAACCTGCACGAAGAAGAAAGTGGACACAAAATGATGTGTTAGGGCCGCTGTTCTATCGAGCTGCTATAGGTATGAAAACCACAGTGGGCCAAGATGCATGTTTTCCTCTACACAGCTACAGCCACAGGCTGCTGAGCACCCACTAATCATCCCAGTGAACACTCTATCAAAGCCTCCCAGAGGAGCCCACAAACACATGCTTGTTGCTTGAAAGCCCTGAATTACCTGTCTCAAGTAGAATATTACAGCTCCAAATGCCTCCTCCATGATCCTCATTAGCTGTATTTTCTGCACCTCTTCTAGCAGTGGCTTCTCTTCTCTCAGGCACTCCTGGATCCCCATCTCAATAAGGATGTAACACGCTGTTACCACTTCTTTCTTGCCCTCCACCTCGAAGGGATCTGGCTCCTCCAGGGTCAGGCGGACCTCCACACACGCCAAGTTCACCAGCAAGGCCAGGAACTTGCTTCCAGCACTGCCTGCTGGGATCCACTCTGACCCACAGGCCTGCATGAGGCAGGCAGCAAGCTTCAGAGCAGGGTCCCGCTGCGACTGGCTGAGTTTACTGCCCAAAATGTTCACCAGCCCTTTGTAAAGTCTACGGAGGCACTCGCAGCCCTGCGAGTCCTGCGTGAGAGGTGGGGACAGGGGGATGAAGTGTGGCAAAACCTCACACAACTCAAATTTGGTCATGTCTTCAGCTTTGAGAAAATCCTCGGAGAGCTTGCTCAGCACGGCCAGGAGGTGTGAAGCGTCTTTCTGCCAGCACTTTGCCTCTGCTATGGCCAACAGCCCCAAGAGCAGTGTCAAGGCACGTTCGCAGCCATAACTGCCATTCAGGTACGCCTGGCACAGAGCAGACACTGTCCCTTTGGTCACCAACTCTCTGGGTCCCCTGGTAGTGGCCATGACAGCGCTCAGGCACTGGTATACGTCATCGATCATGGCCGTGTTGTCTGGGTTGCAGGGGGAAACCAGGATGTCATTGAAGGTTGGGATCTTGTTCAGGATCTGGGAGTGACTGGCTAACTCTGGATCAGTGCAGAAACATGCCAGGAGCGTGAGGCCCAACGCCTGGAAGGTGTTCTCGGGGCAGCCGGCCGGGGGCTGCCGGGAGGTGAGCAGACGGTTCGGAAACGTGAATCCAATTGCATCAAAAATCTGGCGACGGATCTTTGCGTCCAGTTCTCCTGCTTTAACTGCTTTGGTCACCTGTAAGGCAAACCAGGGGGGTGGGTAAGTGCACAGAGAGACCACGCCAGATTTACAGGATTGAATGGAGAAAATAAGAAGCCCAAACAACTCTCAGTAGTATGGAAAAGTGAACCCTTAACCACTGGGCTCGGCCCTTGGTCTAAGCACTCATCCAGAGCTTTACCAGAGTGCTTCAAGAGCCGCAAACAGCAACCACTAACCCTAAAGCACCCAAGCTAAGGTCAAGCTCCTCCCGTTTTGCTCTCCGGAGCACTGAGGCACTGAAGCACCTTGTCCCGGAGCCCCCATCACCAGGCAGCACGGCTACAAGTGCCACTCGGCCGCTTCCATCTCCAGAGGCGGGTTTTGCCTCCCCCTGCCCCTTTCCTGAGGCGATGGCGAGTCCCTCACCAGCAGCAGGGCCGCGAACTGCTCGCTGTCGTTCTTCGCATCTCTGAGCACGCTGAGGCACCTCTTCAGCGTCAAATGTCCGTCTGCAGCGTCCGACGCCATGGCCAGGCGGATCGGTTGGCAGCCAGGGCCTCCCTCAACCCCTTCCCTCACGGCTCGTCCACCTGCGCCGCCTCTCAGCCAATCCGCACGCCGCCGCCGCGCCGCCAGCCAANAATCACCTGTGGCTGCGCGGCCTCCTCGCTGGCTGGCTGTGGGAGGGCGGACCGGCTCCGCTCCGCCCCGCCCCGAGCCCGCACAGCCGGCCCCAGAGCCCCGGCACCCACCGCAGGGTGCCCGCGGAGCCGGTTCCCACTCTTGTCCCGGTTCCGGGAGACGGCGGTTCAGCTTCCGGGTGAAGGGTGAGCGGGCGCCCGCCGCCGCTGCCATGGCCGCGGGGCAGGAGGCCGCGGTGCCCCCCGGCCCGCCGCGCTGGAGGCCAGGCCCGGCCCTGCCGCCCGCCTGAGGCCGCCGAGAAGCCGCCGAGCTCGCCTCGCCATGCGCCCCTGGTACGTACTCGTCCGTGCACTCCCTCCTCTCGGCCCCGGGGAGGTTGCGGGCGGCCCGGGGTGAGGGTAGTCGGGCTGGGCGCTCTGTCTGCGGGGCGAACCCGGTGGGTGGGCGCCGACGGGCCGGCCCCGGGTCCCCGTGGACGGTCCCCGCGGGAGTCATGGGCCTGCAGAGCGGAGAGTCGGGGTGGGGGGGCCGAGAAGTTTCCTGAAGGACCTGTTGTTGGGGTGAGGAGCCGCGGGTTCGCGTCCCCATTCGTGGTTTCCCTCCCGGGGCCAGCCCTGCTCGTGGGGGACAGAGACAGCTTCTGGTGGCTCTTCCATACCGGGCGGTTGGGTGGAATTCCATGGAGATTTAACACAGGATGGGGGGTTTAAGCGATACCCTGGTTGATAGAGCCATAGAATCGCCTGGGTTGGAACATTCTGTGATTTTTCAAGTCCAGCCATCTCTGACAATACTCCCTTTTGATTCTTTGTAAATGGCAGGCTTAACTCTGTCCAACAGTACTTTGGTACTCTTTGAAAACAGATAATATTTATTTATTGTGAAATAATTAGTGCTTTTGTATCACAACACCCAAAGCTACTTTAGATTTCAGCAGTATGAGGCTGTAAAAGTGCCTATGGCATTAGAAAGGCTGATAAAGAGCATCAGTGCTTTTGTGATCTGTGCCCTGTGGAGCAAAATACAAGGCAAACCAGGTCTTTATCTGCCTGTTTCTTGACGTTGCTGGCTTCTTGTCTCTCTTTGTTTCTGGCTGGTACCAGCCAGCACCACCGTGCAAGCGATGACATCGCCAGGCAGATGTGCTGGCTTTATCAGTGCCTGTGTTATTTATGCTCATGGTGCCGGCTGGGTGTCCGCTGCCTGTGGCATGTTTGAAACTGATATTTCCCATGTGTGCCTTTGGAATCCACCAGACTGTGATATTAGGTGTTTGGCCACTGAAAGTGGTGGAGGAGAAGGAAATCACAAGGGTAATAGAAAAGGCCATCGTGGCGGCCCACTGCTGTTTGGTGTTGGGAGGCTTTGCTGCCGTGGATTTCACTTCGGTATTGTATCTCGATAGTTACGTAGCAGCAGCTGGACTGAGTCACAGCAGATAAGATAAGACATTCCTTTTCCTTTGCAAATGCCCTGTGCTCTTCATAATGTCGACTGAAACTCTGCAAGAACGTATCAATTGCCAGTGGATGTTTTGTGTTTCCTACCTTTCATGTTTCCAGAACCCCACTGCAGCCCACAAAGGCCATGGAGAAGAGGTTGGAAGCCAAGTTCAGCATTAGCGCCCGATTTCTGTCACGATACTGCCTGGGAGAACCTGCGAGGGAGCTGAGAAGTCTGCAGCTGTTCTACCTGTGTGCTTGCTTGTGTGCCTTGTGCTCCTCAGCAGGTGATTCTTCAGTTCTCTCTGTGACTGTCTCTATATCTTTTATGATATTTATCCCCTTTGCTTGTTTAAAATATCCTGAGGGGAAGGTGAAATTATTTGCTGCTAGCCATTGTAGCTGGTTTAAAGAAAACCAAACAAAACCCCACCCTTAATGGTTACTAAATGAACTGGGTAGGAGAGATGTGGAGCATGATTTGCTTCTCATAACACGGTATGGCTCTGATAACCAACTGCTATTTTGAGTCACCAAGCGACAGCGGGAGGTCTGTCTGTCCCACAGCTACTGTTGTGCGTCCTCACACACGCTGCTGGCTTTCAGGCACTTGCCTGTATCTCGTTGAGAACTTTCTCTGAGCTGAGAACCCTTTTGTTTTTTCTGCAAGATGAACGGGTGATACTCTGGAAAATAATTTCAGCTAAGAACTACTTGAGGCGAGTTGAGAAGGCAAGAACGTTTCTTTAGCCCTCGAGTGTTTAACTCTCCCCAAATGCAGTATGTCAATAATCTCTATTTGCCTACAGGCAATTGTTATGTTTGGTTTTTTTATTTCCTGTTCAAACTTGAGTAACTAACCTCCTAGTCAAGCACATAACCGAGTTCGTGGCTTGTGGGGGAGTTTTCACATAATGGATTGTGTGGGGACTTCTTTATTTATAAAATTCTGATAATGACTTTTCACAGAGATGTGTTAAGTTCCTGTGAGTGTGTTGAGGTCACATTTTCACCAGGAGCTGGTATTTTTTCTGGGGGGTGTGTGTGTAGAATTCACCAGATCCTACTTAAAGTTTTTTCTGTGTCTGTTTTTTTTTCCTTCTTTGTTCAAGTTGCAGTGAATTATAGGTTCAAGGCAGTGGTGACTTCAATATTTATCAACCCGTGTGACAGCAGCCAGCTGCTTGCTTTCTGCTGAAAGGTTGTTATGTCCTAATGCCAGCAAGATTTGAAAAGGGGGTTGTTTTTTGTTTCTTGGTTTTGTAGACATGTTCTCTAGCCTGCTGCAGCGCCCCTGTTTCACTAGGCCTTCCTGGGCATTTACTGAGTGACAGATTTGATTAAACTAATGAGCTGTGTGACCTCAATCAGCTAATTTAGAACCTGGAAAGACGTATTTGTGTTCCTAGCCCTAGTGAAGGGTTCTGAACACTGCGTGCTTGAATGGTGTGTCGAGTGGATTGTGTGTTTCCTTGTAGACTGGGCTTCCTGCGTGGCGTTTCCTGGCTTCAGTAATATCTTGGAAGTCCAGAGCTCGAGCTGCTGATCCTGTGTTGCTTTGAAGGAGTGTTCGGACAATGCTGCAGCGTTTTGAGGGCTGATCTGCTTGGGAGAGTTAAAACCCTGAAGGCTGATGCATGTGCAGATATAAATATAATTATATGTGACATAATTGTCCTTAGGTGGATGCTTTTGCCACTGTAGAGTTTTTGGTCTTGTTTGTATCACTTAGGCTGCAGCGGTTGTTGAACTGCAGAGGAATTATGGCTGCCTAGAAATTAGTGTGATTGTGCAGAGTTACGCAAGAAGAACTGTGTTGACATAATTGGTTACATGTGACAGATTAAAAAAAAAAAAGTCTATGGAGTCAAGTCTTTAATCATTAATCCGATATCAGGAGGGATTAACTGCCTGAGCGAGTCTGTGAACCTGAGCTTATTAATAGAAACTGTTCTTGTCGGTTCCATTCCCCTGCGGATCAGCAAAGCTGTGAGCTGCATCGCCAGGATGGGAGCTCCCGAGTTCCTGGGAAGAGTAGAGGGTTTTGTACTACTACACTAGAGAAGGGGGGAAAAAAAAACCTGACAAAAACAATACCAAGAAGTGACTAAGCACACCCACTGTGCTGGCGTCTTGTGATCTGTGTTGTGCTGGGCTGGGTAGGCTTGGGCGGGAATTCATCTTTAGGGACGTTCCTGCTGACTGGTTTCTCATGCTTTTCTCTGAAGCTGCTGGTGTTGATGGTATCAGTGATGGGATTTACTGCTGGTCTGACCCCCCCACACCCTGAGTTCCTCTATGGGTGTGTGGCTGCCATGGGGCCAGCACAAGGACCTGGAAAGGGACCGAACAGGCTGCTTTCACAGTAACCAGGAGCCTGTAACACTGCTGGTACTCACAGCTGCCTTCTCTCATTTCCTGCACATCCATGTCCACTCGCTGCAGGTGCTGCACCAGGTTCTGTGGAGGTTCCCCCTTTGCAAGGCTCCAAATGGCAGCCTGTGGCATCTTGTCACAGCAGTTCGTTTGGCCTGTCATATGTTCCTGCAGGATTCTCCGGGAGGAAGTGTTTGGGTAACAGGAGGGGTGAATTTTCCTGGCATAAAATCTTTCATCTTTCCAGAGATGACATGCAAGGGCAGACTGATATTGGCTAATTCCAAATAAATATGTCCTAGGTGGGCATTAGCAGAGTTCTGGAAATTAAATCTGGCCACGTATAATGCAAATCTCTGCATCTTGGTTTAGCAGGGTGTTAAAAGAGAAGCAGAATGCTCTCAGCATGGTAGTGGTGTGTCATCTGGGCTAAGTCCTGGCTCTGGCATTGCTAGGAGATGTTCATGGGGTTTCAGGTTTTACATTTTCAATTAATAAATGTAACAGTTGTGTATGTAGTGATTTTTCACAAGGGATATCTTCCCTGCAGGAACTTTTCTTTTAAATATGCCCCATTCTTTTTGTGCTTAGTTTTAAGCCTGTTACTAGAAAGCTGCTGCTGGATTTCCCTGCATCACAAATTTCCCTGCGTTCTGTATCAAGCCTTAATTTGAGCGGTGTGTTTGAGCCAGGGCTGACAGCTGAGGAGTGATGGATGGAGCAGTGATTGAGGAGGAGGAGGAGAGATTTTAGGGATGTGGGAAGCAGCACGTTTCCCTTTCACACATGATGTGCTAGGGACAGAGCTTCCTGTGTAAGATAAAGTGATTTTTATTTATTTTTATTTTTAAAGGCTAAACTGAGTCTTAATGGTTAAGATCCTCTTGAAATTCACAGCAATAGTGTTATTCTTCCTTTGCTTTAAGTCTCTGTGTGTGTGTGTGTACATGTGTACACACGTGCCCTTTTGTGTGTACACCACCCACCCCACCCCCCCACCTCGTACTCTGTCCTGATTCCAGACCCACCAGGTCGGTGCCAGGTGCTGTCCCTGCCTGTTGTGTGGTGGTGACAGGGTGACTGCCAGCCCGAGACAGGCTGCTTGCTCTCCCAAGGAAGGGCTGTGTGTTGGTGAAGCGCGATAAGGACGGGGCTGATTTTAAAGGGCTCTGTCGGCAAATTCCCTCTGAACACACGCAAAAGTTCACCTACACGTTGCAGTTGGACATTGCTCACTTGAAGAACTTCCCCTTTTCCTGTGCAGTTGTGGGGTCAGACACCCCCCAGGGAGCTCTGCTCCTCCATCCCTTGGTCTCAGATCTTGACTGTGTTCTTTTGCAGCCGATGCTGGCTTTCTGGAGCCTTGTCTCCAGAGCGCCTTTGCTGAGCTGGCTTCACAATAAGCTATAAATAACACATTTGCTTCCTGCTTTCTGATGTCTCAAAAGCAAACTTTTCGTTGTTAGTGGTGTGAGTTCCCTTTTTGGGTTGAAATTCTTGGTGTAGCAGGAGAATCCATCTTCCCTACTTGCTTTCTTTGGTCAAACAAGGTTAGCTGGGTCATCCAAGGTTATAAAAGTGCTACGACTTTCCCCTTTCTCCTGCACCTGGGGGTGGTATTAGCTGTGATTTAGAGGGTCAGAGTTCCTTGCCATCTTGGTAGTGTGAAGTAAGTGTCTTTGTGGCTGGGGTTTAAAGTCCTGAAGCAAATGCTTCAGGAAGCCTGAAACGCCTGCGTCTGCCTGGACTATTCTGGTCTCACAGAGAGTTTTCCAGGATTGATGCTTCAGGAGGTTGAGGTTCTTGATCAGAAAAATTCATCCCTCTTGGTACTTCTGTCTGCCTCGTGGCTGGCTCTTGGAAAGCTCCTGCTGCCTGAGCCTTTGTTTAGTTCCCCCCATAGTGAGTTGTGGGTACAGTGCAACGTGAAGTCTGTATTCATTCTGCGTTACTGGAGTAGTAATAATGAAAATTATTACTAATGAGATAGTAATATGTTACTGAACTTTATGCACCGGCAAGAAACGGGACTCAAGTTATTACAATTTCAACTCAGACTTCTTTATTTTAATGAAGAAATGGCTTTCCCATTTGTGTTGTGTTCAAGAACTCCATTGTTGACAGGCAGGGAGCCAGACCTGGAGCACAGTCTCCAGCTGCACCATTAAGAGTCCAGCAATGTGGTTTGTAAAGTAATCTTCCAGTGACCTATTATCCCTTGGATGCTGAACACAGCACAGTGTAACAGCCCCGTAGGTCATTAGTCTATTTTAGGGAGTCCTTAATCTGCAGAGCTCTGAATTTTGGAAGCCTTTAATCCGTTGATCCTTGCAGGCACTCAAATTCTTCATGCTAAGTAAAAAATAGAAGTCTGTATGCAAAGCAGTTGCTGCTTTACCAGTGCTCTGAGATCTGAAGTAACTTGACTCTTAAAAACCAAACCAAAACAAAAACATGCTTGACAGGTAATTTCTGTTCCAGAAAGCACCACAGCGGAGCAGGTGTTAAGGAGAGGCCTTTGCAAACTCTGTTCTAAAAAATGCAAGGACTTCTCAAATGGAGCAATTTCAGTCAAGTGACCTCAAACATCAGCATGGAAAGGAAAAACACGCCTTTACACTACGACCCAAGCCAGTGTCCCTGCTTCCAGAGTTTCTCTTCAAGGCAAACTGTGGGCAGAGAGGTGATGCTGTTTCCTGGTCACGATAAGGAACTGTACTCGAGATTTCCAGGTTCAGTTTCTGAAGTTTCTGTGTGACCTCAGCCTCGCTGGGCAGGCTGCGCCGTACGGACCTCTCTGAAACGGGAATGCTTCTGGTTTTGCTGCTGCTCTTGTTGTGGAGGATGGATTTTGCTTCGTTGCTATCAAAATGGGTGATGGTCCTGTTGATTAGGAGATTGTTGCTTAGAAACCTGTGCAAGTCCTGGATACTGAGGACAGGTATAGATTCTGAGAAGCCCCCACTTTACTGTCCTCTCTCCTCTGTTACTCCTGTGCCTTAAATTCATCATGATAATAGTAATGAGGATCTACTGTTCGCTGCTTTAAAGGACTGAGAATTGTCTTTATTTGTCTTCCCTCCCCTTTCCCAGATGCAAACTGGAACAGATCTAAATGTGAGCTGGGGAAGATCCTGTTTGGTGGCCGTTTAAGATCGTGGGAAGATCAGCATTTGCAGCTTCTGGAAGGATTTCACACTGTACGCTCCTGTCAGAGCGCCTGCTGCCAGAGCTCCGCCTGTGATGCATTTTGGCTTTTGGAAAACATGTGCATCCAGGTGAAGTGCACTACACCTGGCACGTGTCAGGCAGACAGGACTGGCTCTTCTGGCTCAGTTTTGGTGTTTTTAAAGAAATGGCAAAGCACAGAGCACCTAAAGCTTCAAACGGAAGGTGATGCAAAGACCCGGTTTCACAAGTGGTTGGACTGGAACGTCCCTGTCCAGGGGAAAAAAAGACTGCGGAGGTCATTCCAGCAGCAGAAGGTGGCAGGTAACAGGGTGAAACTCCTGCGAAGGGAGAGAGCAGCGAGCCCCAGCAGCGAGGCTGCAGCCGGAGCACCGGATAGAAAATCCAGAAGCAGCCAAAGTGAAGCGGAGCGCTTGAAGGATCGAGTGCTGAGGCGCTTGGTGACAGACAGGCCAGTTCCCGAAGGTCACCCAAGTCAAAAGGAAGACTCGCTGACGAACGGACAGGATCCAAGAGAGCAGAAAACCAAAAGCCCGTTCCCTCCTAAAAGCAATAATGTGACTGGATGGAGTGATGGTGTTATCTCGCCACAGGTGAGTGGGATTGCTGGGATGGATTGGGACTTTCCTGGACAGCTGTCACCCTCCTGCTCAATCACGCTTTATGTAGACTTTGATTTAAAGCTGCTTCAGTGGTAGGGTACTTTCCTGGGTGTTTATTCCCCGCCTCCTGTTAACAAGGCAGGGCCGAGGGTTGGGTGTTATCTTTGTTTCTTTGGGGGGTAGGGTATTTTTTCCCCCCTTCTTTCCTCGCTGGGATAAACTGTCTTGGGGAAGGTGAGGGAGATGGAGGTTGTGATACTGCTGATCCTTTGCAGCATCATACAACGTACTTGCCAGGTGAGGAGGAAAGGTGAGATGGAATGAAGTGCCGGGGAGGTGACAACTGCTACCTGTAAAAGTACATCTTTAGATCGACAAAATAAGCTGTTTTCCTTCGAGTGCTGAATTGAGAGAGTTCAATACATTATTTTATAGACTCGTGCATGGATTTTCCAATGTACTTCCAGATCAGCCTCCTTCTAGAGTTGGCACCTTAATGCCAGCTTTTCTGTTCTGTTTTTAAGACTGTTTCAGTTTGTCAAATCCACAAAAGCTTACATTGGGGTTGGTTGAATTAAAACAGTTTAGTCTCTACTCCAAACGTGTGCAATGTGAATCTAGTCAATCTAGATGTTAGCCTTAAAGAGAAATGGGCACATCTCCATTGTTAAATGATGTTTGTATTTTTAAATCTGCAAACAGGGGCTTGGTTTTTTTTAGTGGATTGATGCAAAATAGCCCGTGAATGGTGGAATTAGAAAGAATCTGCTTTGTAAAACTGCTCTTTAAATTTCCTTTGCCATATTTCTAGGATTTGGCACTGCTGAATCGCAGAATATCATGGATTGGAAGGCTGATGCCTTTCCCTGTAGTCATGCTCGTGTTCTGGAAACCTGACTGAATTTGTTTCTCTCCCTTGGATTCAAATCTTGGTTCCAGGTAGGGCTGTGACTGGTCTGAGCCACCACCCAGCAGAGCAGGATGTGGAGAGCAGCCAAGGGACACGACGAGAGCTCCCGGGCAGCCCCACCGGCATGTGAAATCATGCACTAAAACTTCACAAATGTTTGATTTTCCAGAACCCCACAGCATTTAGGGCTGACTCGAGATCTCAGCTTTCTCTCTCCCCTGCAGTACTGCAGCGTTTCCACCCTGCCTCTTCTTTCCTCCTCCTCCTGATAGCTGAGATTTATGCGGTGACCCCGTTCTCGCCGTTGCTACGCATGCAGTGTCTGGGGAGACTTCTTCACAGCCAGTCTTCAAGGTCTTCTCTTTTTCTTGGGTAATAGTTGTTCTATCTCCCTGCTTGTTCAGTTTGAGGTGTTGTGTTATTACTCTTTAGTGCCTGTCCAGCAAACTGGTTGCAAATACTAAATGACATGGATTAATTAGTTTCTGAATACTGCTGAGTGTCCAGGGTTTCCCCACCTTTAGGAAGCGCTCTCCGTTGCCGTGAAGGTGTCCTACTGAATATATGCTGGGACAAGGCTTTTATGCTCCTTACTGATTTTTTTGCTAGTAAGAAAGTCCAGATCTCTTGACAAAATGCAGGTTCATCAAAACAAATACTTCTTATTGAAATATATGGGCTGTGATGGAATTCCTGGCAGTCATGTTTTTGAGGCTTAGCGTGGAATCTTTGGGGAGAAGGAATTAAGAAATCCACCTTAACAGGAGAATTGAGTTGAAGCTGGTTCTACACAGCCCTGGGCTAATTCCTTGATTATTGAACCATCCAACTTTCACTGGCAAAATCTAAGGTGAGCTCTGCAGCTGTCCTTGCGTTTCTGATCTGAGAGCAGTTTAATTTAGGCCAAGGATATAACATTCGAGGCTGTGTACTTGGGCCATGGCCAGCCTTTGCAGGAGGGAGATGCTAAAGCAGGGAGTTTTCCAAGTTGGCTTGATCTGGGCCAGAATGAGTGAAGTTACACATGTGATAAAATCAGTAGAATTTCACCTGTGCTAGATTTGGTCCCAGTACATGGAGCACGTGGCTTCGGCAGGTGAACGCTGAGCACTTTATTCTTAAAGGTTTGGAAGGTGGGAAAAATGCTGGATCATTGTTGTGTGCGAAGCAGTTCGTGCCTGGGAGTATCAAATATCTGAAGTGGGAAAGGATGTCTGAGGTCGAAGTGGCTCTTTCCTCCTCTCTAAAAGGGGCAAGATAAATGGATGTGTGTATTTTCCCCTTTAGTCGATGCACATTGAATGTGTGGTCAGGCAGGTCTTCTAGAGACTCTGGGAAAAGTCAAGTTGACTGTTGTAGGAAAACATTGCCTCACTGAGTTTTAATTTTCCTCGTGGAGTTCTTGCAGCTCCATGGCCATCTGCAGTGTCCTCTGCTGATGTGCAGCTAGCAGTAATTTGTGGTTTTACTGTATCCATGCTGTGGAACCGGAGATGGGTGAAGGAGAGGGTACCAGGATAAACCGCAGTGCACCCTGCTCGCCCGCCCTTAGCTAAGGGAGAGCAGTTTGTGTTTTATCACCAGTGAGTGACATTTTCTGGGCACCAGGTTTTTTCCTGCCTCGTCGTGGAAGTACTTGTCAATTTGAAAATAGAGCAATGCATTTAATAGCCAGGTAGGAGAAGTATTTAAGTGCAGCCCTGCAGAGGAGAAGGGCTGCAGCAGCACTGCAGCAGTTCTGCAGGCAGGCTCTGGGAAAAGCTGCAGCCTTTAAAGTGGAGTTGTTTTAACAGAGCTTGTTCCTGCTCTCACAGTTCTGGCTTCTCCTGGCCCTTGCCAGCCCAGTTTAACTCTTGCTGTTCTGTTTCCTGCTGGTGCTGGGTGATATTTAGCCTACGAGGAAGGAGAAGTCTCTCTTCACAGCCAGCACTAATTCTGTAATGGTTTGTGATGTTATCCACGTTTTTGTGTCTTAAGGGTCTTCACAGACGTGGCACCTGGTGCAAACAACTGAGGGCACGATCTCAGCTGAAAAAAGCCCATATTTTTTTTTAAATTCAGCCCAGGCTTAGCAAAGTGAAGCTCATTTAAATTAGGAAAAAAAACCCAAACCCAAAACACGAAAAGAAAATTCCATCAGACAGGTATTTTTCTTTCAAGAAACTTAGGTTTGGTGGAGACTCTGATGCACAGACACAGGACACTCAGACAGGGAGACCAGGTCACTTGTCCCAGGCCAAAGGCAGGTAAGGGTTGGAATCCAAAGTGTCTGACGTTCCTGCCTTCATTTGGGTCGATGTGCCACTTCTCTAATTTCTAAGCTAATAGGATAGGACAGCTGGCAAACTTCTAGTCTTCTCCTCTTTTATCCTGTTCCTTAAAGAATTCAGAGTTATGGAGTAAAGATAAGAAATGTCTCAGATTGCAAGTATTAGAGGCATTTTTGACTGTTATGTTGCCCCAGGCAGAGCTTATCTAACTCAGGCTCTCCACAGACATTTGGCTGTCAATTCATCCTGGAGACTTCTGGGAGAAAGAGGATCTCTCTTAACTGCAAAGTTTGGGGCTTTTTTAGGCGTTAAAAAGTAAGTCAAGGAAGCATCCAGCTCACTGGAAATAATACTGAGCAAAGCGGATGCTTGGCCACGATGCCCAGCGGCAGATGCTGCTCTCCTGTGTGTGACAACTGGTCTTGTCACCCACCTGGGTTGATTCTCAGCAAGAAGTAGTTCCCTGGTGTGATACGAAGTCATGGAGACCTTCTGCTCCTGTCTCTTACCTAAAGAGCCTGTCTCAAGTGTCCAAGTTCCTGCCTGGCTGCTCCCCTCTGTCGTGCCAGTATTTCTAACTTCATTCACTGACTTGGCAAAGGGAGTTTTTGGTGTTTTCCGTAGCCCAGCCCATTTACTGGTGAGGGTGTTGCCCACTGTGGTCTAGAGCATTTTTTACAGTTCCCATTTCCTGGATGGAACACCAGCAACGTGGTATAAAAGCTTGGGAGTGCTTCCTCCAATATGAGCTTTAGATCAGCTCCTCTAAGTGGGGAGTCGTGGTGAGCAATTCAGCTCCAAAACAATTCCTAAGTCAAAGATGGTAAATTGCTCCATTTCAAACATTTAGCAGATGTTCTCAAAATAGAGTTAGCGCCACAAAATGTGTTACACACATGGACTTCATGGGGGAAGACGAATTGTCGAGAGTATTGCCTGGCAGGCTGAGAACTGGAACGGGGCTGGGTACTGCAAAAGGAATTTTCTGATGAAAGGAAGGAAATTGTTACTGCCAGGTTGCTTGTTTTCAATCAAGTGGCTCATCCTGTGAGGATGTGAGCAAAGGTTCTGCCCGTGAGCTGGGCTCCCTGCCCCAGCGGCATCTCCTGTGGCGTGCGGGGAGCACTCTGGTGGGTCACCTTGCTTTGAAGAATGGTTCTGAAGTGAATTTTCCTCTTGCTGCCACGATTCCATTATGACATAAAAATGCCATCGCAATCCTCCTGCTTGGTGCTGACCAACTGCATGGCTTTGGAAAAAGGAGTATGTGGCCGAAACAAAGGGCCCAAATGAATCCCAGTTCCTGGTCCCTGTTCTTCACTTCTCTCTTATCCCACCTCTCTGTTCTTCTGGCTCCACTCGCTGCAATCTTGAACCTAGACCTTCTCTCAGGTTTGCTGCATCAGGAGCTGTAATACTTAAGAAGGTGTAGTTAAACCCAAGGTCCTAACCAGCGTTCAGCTGAGCTAGAAATGGCCTGTGGAGGAAAAGCATGGAAAAACATTGCAAAGAGAGAAAAGGAGGCAGTGAAACATCCCGCTTCTGGGAAAAACAAACCTGGGGGGGCTTCTCAGCCCCGCTCGCTGAAGGAGGTGAAGTGCCAACACAGTGAAACAAAACTGACACTCGGGAGTTCAAACTAAAACAACTCTTTTCTTCACAGATGCACACAGGAACGTCTGCACCCGCACCCTCAGTGTTGGCCACGCTCTCCAGTGCTGTAGCACAGGGCTTGACCGCCACGGGGAAGACGGAGAAGCCTGGGCAGACGGATGATGCTTCAGTCCATCCTCACTCCTCGGACGCGTTGCCCACAGCCAGCCCCGTGCCAGCGAGAAGCACAACGAAGATCCCGACAGCTACTTCTGTGCCAAATGGAGTTCCCACAAACGGCAGTGTTTCTACAGTCCAGACCAACACTGCTGTGTCCCCAAGTACTGCCACCACACCAGGTGAGGACCAGGTGCTCCAGCAAGTGTCAACTGCTCAGGTGTTGTTGACAAGCCATTGCAGCATTGTAGTTTTTAAAAAGAAGCTACCTGGCAATTGATTTGAAATAGAATGGCATGAAAATGCTGAAGCAGGGGTTGAAAAGAGTGTAAATGAAAGCAACAGGTTTGTATTTTGAGATTCCAAGCTCAGCACGGTAGCTATGCAGTTTTTTAAATTAAAAAAAATTAAAATATTTAGTCCCCAAGCAGTTTTTCAGAAAATAAATACCGTGGATTCTTCATATATTTGCAAAGACCTGAAATTGCGGTTTGGTGAGTAGGGGTGTTTGTCTTGCTGTGCCATGAGACTGCAGGTGAAGAGATTCCCCTGTGCAGGGCCTGAGGGTCATGTTTCAGTTCTTTAGGATCTGCAAAGAGAGAGAGACTGAGAAATTTTGGGCTTGTCTTAAAACTGTAAAACCCCATTAGTGCTTTTGCATGAACAAGGAGAGCGAAACCTGAAACGGCAGCTGTGTTGAGCCATGGGGTGTTTACAAAATACAGCCATTTGTGGCTGGTTTTTATTCCACAGACTCTGAAGCCAAAGAAGTTTTTATGTATGTATCTAATTTATTTTTTTTCTTTTTCCTGTTCCTCTTTCAATTCTGTGCTTCTCCCTCTCAGTTATGAAGGAGCTGGTGGTTTCTGCTGGAGACAGCGTCGAAGTGACCCTGCCAAAGAATGAAGTTCAGCTGAATGCGTTTGTGCTTCCTGAACCACCACCTCGTAAGGCTTCCCTGGGAATTCTGCTAAGGGTGAAATGACAAATAGGTGTTATATATACAGCATTAAGTAAGGACAGTCTTGACTATGTCTTTTGTCAGAGAACACTTTCCTCTAGAAATCCTTCATTCTCTGCTATTACTCCATGCTGCCTCTCACAGAAAATAGCAAGACACAAAAAAAACTCCACTGGAAATGGTGCAAGGTCATTAGATTTGGGTGACAGTGTATTCTGAAATCAGTATGTGAGGAAGCAGTGGAGCTTCAGCATCTATATGTGGTATTTGCTGACAGGTGACGAGCTGTCTTAGCAAGTGGTCTCTTGTTTGGTGGATTGCAATCTGATTTGGGGGGGGTTGACGTGCTGAGGGACACGTTTCTGTACGCTCCTCGTTTCGTCACACGAATTGTTCACAAGTAAAGTCCTTCTCTGTGGCTCTGTCCATGATGGCAGTGGGAGGGTGCAGGGAGAGACAAGCGTGTTAGGTGTTGTGCAGCAGCAGGGGAGGGGGCTGAGCTGCATTCCTCTTCAAAAACTGGCATTACAGTGTGCCTGCAGGATTCGAGGGCACCCGTTTTTCTCTCTTACTTTTCCTGGAGCTGTGATTGTTCCAAAGCTCTTCAATGCCTTGGAGGCTGAAAGATGGGTTTTGGCTCCCAGAGTAAATGTGTTTAGAAGCACAGATTGCCTCTTTTCCTGGGTATATTCCCAAAAAGCTGCAGCCCAAATTCCAAGCTGTCTCATTTCTCCATGGTGCAGCAGAATGTGCCTTGTAAATGTTTAATACCTTTGCTTTTATTTTTTTATTTAGCGTGGCAGAAAGACAGTTGCATAAAAACTAACATCTGGATGGTTTTTTTCCTCTTTAAGGAACCGCTTACTCCTATGAGTGGGAATTGATTACTCATCCGAAAGACTACAGTGGAGAAATGGAAGGGAAGCACTCCCAGACCCTTAAATTATCTAAGGTAAAGCTTTTGCTGCTTAGTATCCTGTTGTGTGAGTTGCCAAGTGGAGAAGACGAGGACCCTGGCAGCCAGGAGAGACTCATGTGTGATTTCAGGATGAATAGGAAATTGCATGATGGGCCGGCAGCCAACGTTTGACTGCAAGCCCTCTTCTAAGTCTCTTATAAAAAGGAGATTGGTCTGGCATGAGGGAAAGAAGAAATTGATTTCGGGATGTAAAAGCTGCCTACAAGCAGTGTGTCAAGCCGTACAAGTGGCACAATTTAACATTAACAATGGGTTGTGAATGTTTCTGCTACTGAAAGGTTCTGGTGGTCTCTTTAGGTCTGAAGCCTCGCACTTACTTGCTGGAAAAAGGGGCTGTTAATGAGAGGCCTTCGAAAGGAGTGTGTCTGTCTCCATCAGGGTTTCTGCCTTTTGGATACTATGATTGTTGTCCAACACCTTGTCCTTCTCCCTCTCTCCTTGGTTCAGCAGTTAACGATGAAGGGGTGACACTGTGTCACCTAGAAGGAAGAGAAGACATTCTTTGTCAAAACACGCAAGAGGAGATTTTTCTTCTCTTACATTCAGCCTTTCTCATCTCAAAAGCAATCTGCTAGTACAGATTCCTCTGGCCAGACAACCTGAACTAATCTCTCTTATCTCTCTTCTGTTTGCCTATTGTTGCTTGAAAATAAAGCTTGACTGACAATCCTGTGGCAGAAAGAAATATTGGTCTTTGGTTTCTCACAGCCATTGTAAACTGAAAGATACGTAATACCATTTTAGCATGGAAACCATCCCTCGCTGTGTGTGCAGAGGCTGAGGCATAATTGCCTGTTTTATGCTGCTAATGTCTTTCTGTGCCAAAGCCTCGTAACTTGACCTTCTAATAAGCTCCTGAACACGGTGCTACCATCCTGAGGTAAATAATCTTTTGTGTTTCCTTCCAGCTTACTGTTGGTCTCTACGAGTTCAAAGTTGTCGTCGATGGGGAAAACGCACGCGGAGAGGGTTATGTGAATGTTACTGTGAATCCAAGTGAGTTGGTGGAATTGCATCTTTCCTTACCTTCACGTGTCCCTGATACCTGGGCCCTGGTTTAAGGTAGTGAAAACTCCTTGTGCTGTGAACTCTGGATATAAGTACGTGTATTCAGTCATTGCCTGAGATGGGAAACTCTGTAATACACGAAGCTGTTTCTGCTCTACCCCTTACGGGCCAACCACTCAATGGAAGTGCTTACCAAATACCTCACCCTGGAAAGCCACTGCTTCAATAAAAACTAGCTGTAACTGGGTAAAAAGCTTAGAGCGGCAGGAGGGAGAAATGAAGGGAAGCCAGAGCTTTGAAGCTCCTTTTGGAGGTTCTTTTCTTCCCTGTCCAGTAAAGAATATCGCTCCCAACCACAGGCAGGTTAAGTCAAATCTCATTCCTTGCTGTAAGACACGGTTTGCAGATGAGCTGGTGTAGATACAGCAGCTTGTGCTGACTCTCCCACGAGCTCTTAGATGGCCTGTGTAAAGAGGGAACCACAGGTTCTACATTGCCTTGTATGCAAAAAAGTCTATTTTGCACACTTCAGCAAGACTTCTACAACCTTTGTGGGCAAAACCCATGGTTTTGCACTCCCTTAAATTAGCCAGAATGCGTGGCTGGCCTTTTGGATGCCCTTACTGATCATTTCCTTATAAGCACTGAATCTGCAGCTGGCAGCACGCAGCAAAATCATTCATTTTTCAGAGCTGCAGCCAAGCTTTGGCAAGAAGCTCTAGGTGCTGCCGTGTTAGAATGGTCTGTGCTTGAATGCCTGGCCCAGTAAGGGAGAAGTGAAGGCAGTGCAGCGTTTCCAGAGCACTAGTGTGGCAGGTCACCTCCTTGCTCTTCCAAATCCTGTTTGCTGGCGCTGTTTCCCCGCATTGGTGTATAAGTTGCTGAGAGCAGGAATCACTGCCGTTGATTGTGCAGTTCTCTGAGGTCGGTCTGCTCAGCTGCTGTCCTGGAGCCACGTGGCAGAGCAATTCCACGCTTGGGATTCCTCTCCTGGACTTGCTGACTGCAGGACTGAGGGGTTAGACAGGGCTGGAGAGAGGGAAGAGGATGTGCAATGTGTATTCTGCTCCTGCTGCACAGATATTGGGGGTTTTTTTGACAGTTTCTTGGCCAGGGCTTTGTATCGTGACCTGCCTGTAGATGTCATTCTTAAAAGCTCGGTTGTTGTTGCAGAACCTCGGGTGAATCAGCCCCCTGTTGCCATCGTGTCCCCACAGTTCCAGGAGATTTCACTGCCAACCATTTCAACGGTTATCGATGGCAGCCGTGAGTACCCGCTCTGTTAAATGCAGTGTCTGGCAAACCTGGTTTCTGTGTGTTTGCTCCTGGGCTGGCCCTTCGGGTGACATTTAAGAGGAACTGGCTGTGACACTGTCAAACACGCTGTAGAGACAAGAATCAGTTTCTCTTGCCAGGAGAGGGGGAAGCACACACGACAGCACCTCTCCGTGTTTCTGTTTGAAGGGCACTGTCCCGAGTCAATCTCCTGAAAAAGGAAAAGCTTTAGAGGTTGCTGCTCAGATTAAAAAATAAAAAATTACTGTCAGTCAAAAGTACTGGCCTCTTGAGTTGAACTTCAAGCATGTTAGTGAGCTGACACGGCACCTCTGCTGGTCCTGGCCTGCATTAGGGCTTTTCAGGAATTTCTTTAAAAATATTAAGGTTGTCTTGCCCCCAGATAATACAATTTTGTTACTGTTTTGTTTTGTTTGGGCTGGGGGGAGGTGTTGTCTTCCCCCAACACATATGCAAACCCTGGGACTGAGAGGGCTGGGGTAGGGGACTGCACATCCAGGTTTTATGAAGCATCGTTTTCCAATTTCTTGTATGTGTATTTTCTTCCATAATCGGAACAGAAAGCACTGATGATGATAAAATTGTAAGTTATCACTGGGAAGAGCTGAAGGGCCCTTTGCGGGAGGAAAAGGTTTCTAGTGATACTGCCATATTGACGCTGACCAACCTGGTACCCGGGAATTACACCTTCAGGTAGGTTGTACCTGGAAGAGCTGATCAGTTCTCCTCCTTTATGAGTAAAGTTTACGAGCTTCCTGAAGTGTTAGCCTGGTTTCAAAGAAAAAACAACAAACCAAAAACCAACCCAAGCAAACCAAACCAAACAAAAAAAACCCAACCCCAAACCCTCAAAACCAAACCGAAAAAAAAAAAAAGAGGGAGAGAACTCTTATTTTGTGATGTTCTCTCCCCACTTTCAAGCGGTTTCAGAGCTTTTCACTTCAGAAGGGATAAGCTACCCAGCTCTTTTTTATTCTGAAGTTGTAGCACGGCTTTAAGATGATGGCAGAAGGGAACGTATGTTCTGCCAGAGCTACAAAATGGCTCTTGAAATGTCAAATCTAAACTGTTTGGGTAAAGGCTTAGGAATAAATGCAGCCTTACATCCAGTTTTTAAATGCAGTGTGTTTGTCCCAGATAAGTGCATGAGGTCTGACGGGTTTCTGCACGTAACTGAGAATGGTAGCTGGTTTTACTTCAATATTTATTCTGTATTTTTCCTTTGGTCTGCATTTTGGTGTGGTGTCCGTGCGCTGCATCAGCAGATCTATTTAAAATAAAACAAACCCAAGTACCTGTAACTGAACACTATTTTCTTCTTAAGCAGCTTGTGTATGAACTGACTGACTGTTCAGATCTAGATTTAGAAAAAGCAGGTGTTTTGTGGTACAAGTCTGCCCGAGGAAGGCCGTGAGTGGGTTAATAATGAACTTCGTGTTCTGTCCATGTTAATGAGCGTCTGCTATTGGGAGACACCTGTCAGACCTGTCACAGCTGAGTGTGTGGAAGCTGATGATCTCCACCAGCAGGGCTTTATCTTCCCGCTTGGTAGATTTCAAGTGAGAGATGGACATGACTGTTGAATTTCTTGCATCGCTTTGAGGGCGTTTGGGCATTTGACAGAAGTTTCTATTCAGAACAAAAGCAGGTGCCTCAAACCATGGGGTTTTTTCACTCCTTCAAAAAAAAATACTGTCCTGTCTTAAGTTTCTAACTCTTCTTTTGCATTTCAGTTAACTCCAGCCAGTGTTTTCTCTTCAGTCCTGATAACTGTGCCTCGTGAAGAGTGTGATCACGCGCTTTCACTCTTGTTTTCTTTATTTCCTCCTCTCTCCAGTCTAACAGTAGTGGACTCGGATGGTGCCAGCAACTCCACCACTGCAAACCTGACTGTGAACAAAGCAGTGGATTATCCTCCGGTGGCAAACGCGGGCCCGAACCAAGTGATCACCCTGCCTCAGAACTCCATCACCCTCTACGGCAACCAGAGCACCGACGATCACAGCATCATCAGCTACGAGTGGCTCCTCAGCCCCAACAGCAAAGGGAAGGTGATGGAGATGCAGGTCAGTGCAGGGCTCCCGTGCTCATCCTGGGTTACTCACTAGCTGGCTTTTCTCCTATAATGAAACCATTTTTAATTGATAGTTAGCAAATGTTTCTCCTAATCCTGCAGGACAAGCATGTGATGATTTAAAGGTATATTTAAAAGTAAATCCACGTGAAGCTGGTATTGGCTGAGTGGCTGAGCTGGTGCACCAGTCTAGCCAGAGGTTTTCACTGGCATCCTGTTTCCTTTCTCGAGCAACGTAGTTTTAAATAGATCGGGGGATTGAGAGAGATGGGAACCTGATGGCTTTGGATTCTGATGTCCCATACAGCAGGTCTCAGCTCAGCTTTATCACCCTTGTGTGTCTTGCTTCTCTAGGTCATCATATTCTTTTAAAGATTATTACTACCTTCAAGTTTATGGAACAGGGCACTCCATGAATCTGGTTCTCGATGTGTGTGATTTGTACAGGGCTCCCCAGAGGTTCTGCTCGAGTTGCTGTCTGTTGAATCCCAACAGCCCTGAACACCTGTATGGCATTAGTCTTGTTCTCTTATCATCTGTGTAAGGATTCTTAATACACGACTATGTTTTCTCAAAGGGGGTGAGGACACCGGTCTTACAGCTCTCTGCTCTGCAAGAAGGTGATTACACCTACCAGCTGATAGTGACGGACTCTGCTGGGCACCAGTCCACTGCAGAGGTCACTGTCATAGTCCAGCCGGGTAAGATGCCTTTTACCTGCTTTTGCTGCTTCCATTCTGGGGGTTAGAGGTGAACATCAACCTGCCAGCGGACTCTAGATCTTACAGTAGCTTTGTGCTGCTTCTGGAAAAGCTGCTCTAACTTCAGACTGTTCTGGGCTGATAAACCAACAAAAGAAAGCTTCTAGAAATACCGCCTTTCTAGGCTGTTCTCTCCTGTTACACCACGGGGTCTAACCAACGTTATCCCACCATAATGGTAGGGTTGTATTTCCAAGCAGCTGCCTCTGCCCACAGTGTTTGGTCCTGGGAGAGGAGCAGGGAAAGTGGAGTAATGCTTAGAGAAAGAGAGCAAAAATCACAGCTCCTAGATTTCATTCTCAGTTTATTGCAGGTGGGTGAATGAAACATTGACCTGAACCCTTAAGTGCTTTTAACCTCACTTACTCTGAGCACAAGGTTGAGATAATGGGCAAGAAATATCCTAGGGATCATAGAGAAATTTCTTAATGCCAGGGTTTTAAGCTCCACCTTTTATGGCACGTGTATGGAAAAATACTGCAATCCTTTTTTCAGAGAACAATAAGCCCCCAAAGGCAGACGCTGGTCCGGATAAAGAATTAACTCTTCCTGTGGACAGCACCACCCTAGATGGCAGCAAGAGCTCTGATGACCAGAAGATAGTCTCCTTCCTCTGGGAAAAAACACGGTGTGTATCGTCTTCCAGACTGTTCTTAAGCAAATATCTAGATCTTTCATTGAAAACAAGACACGCAGCCACATAGTTCCCTTGTGTTAAATCCTGGTCATGTTGGGCCTGACAAGCTTTACCAGTGACTCGGATGAGACAAGGATTTATGTTTAACTGGGGAGAGGTGGAGTTTGGAGCATTAGAAATACCTTTGCCTTCATCTCGGGGCCTGATTCCCGTTCTCGGCCTGGCTGTGGCGTGTGAAGGAGACATCACAGCGGCGTCATGTGGTCTTTGCCGTGTGAAGAGACTGACTTTTGTAATTAAATAAGAGTGGGGCCTTCTAACGTGGTCCTTCTGCAGCGTGTTGGAACGAGGCAGAGCCCTGCTCTTCTCATCTCATGCTTCCCTTCAGACTATGATTCCATAAAGTGCTTTAGGGAATTCAGGGGAAAAGCCTATGAATGACTTGCTTTTTTTTCCTGTTTGCTAATGCAGAGTCTGTGCAAAGCTCTTATAAACAAAGGGGTTATTTTTACTCTCTACCTTTTCTTTAAAAAATTGCCTTATTGTGCAGTTCACAAGCCAGTTTTGCTGAAAGTACCATTTTTTGCAAACACTACTTAAATGCTGGTATCAGTGCTCCCTTGCTTTAAAAATAACCAAAACACTAAACACCCAAAAATGAGGCTTTTTGTTCTGAGTGCTGCACTTAGCTTTTGGTTATCTTGCTGTAACTGGAGAAAATAATTTTGCTTTTTGTCATGGAGTCAATATTTCCAGGCAACTTCCTGTTTGCATCCCCTTAAGCTCTGCTTGAGCCTCCTGTTTGGTGTGAGGATGTTTTCTGTGCAGTTTAAACTCATCCTCTTGTGCTTTGGTTAGGGGCCCGGATGGTGTCAAGCTGGAGAATGCCAACAGCAGCATTGCCACTGTCACAGGCCTTCAAGTTGGGACCTATGAGTTTACTCTGACGGTTAAAGATGAGAGGAACCTGCAGAGCCAAAGCTCGGTCAACGTCATTGTCAAAGAAGGTACGTCCAGCCGTGACGGAGCTGCTGGAGACATGGGTTATCTCTGAGTAGTTGAGCAAATCGTGTGCTCAGAGGTACAACCAGAGTAAAAAATGGGTGAAAAATAACGTGGAGTGCACTGAAATGGTCTTACTTGAATCAGGGATCTACCCCTTTACCTCTTTCTGGAGGAACGATATCTTCAGCTGGATCCCACAGTGTGTAATTTCCCCTTCTCTTCCCCCAGGGTCAGACTGGGATTTCTGGGTTAGAGTGGAAATCTAATGCTGTAGGTTTTGATGGAGCTTTACCAGATTGTTCTCAACTGCTTTCTTTCTGTTTGCTTAGAGATAAATAAGCCTCCAGTTGCAAAGATTGCTGGTAATGTTGTCATCACCTTGCCCACAAACACAGCCGAGCTGGATGGATCCAAGTCCTCTGACGATAAGGGAATTGTCAGCTACCTGTGGACCCGGGATGAGGGGAGCCCTGCAGCTGGGGTGAGGGTTCTTTTTTTTTAAGTGGCAGCCTACAGCATCACTAAAGTCAGTGAGAGGCAGCGTTGATGGCTCCTGAGGAGATGTAAAGCCAATCGATGCACCTTTTACCTTTTAGTGATCCTTAAGTATAATGATACATCACGCTGGTTGGATCCTTTGTTTCCTGATACCTATTTTGCTCTGCCTTCCAGGAAGTCTTAAATAATTCAGACCATCATCCTGTCCTTCTCCTGTCCAATCTGGTAGAAGGGACCTACACATTCCACCTCAGAGTAACAGATGCCAAAGGAGAGAGTGATATGGAAAGGAGCACGGTGGAAGTCAAACCTGGTGAGCCTGGTGTCTGTGCTGTACCATGTTTCCCTGTGATGCCCTAGCAAGCCCTCTGTCTGGCTACAGTGTACTGAGATTAAAATGTGTAATCTAGTCCAGCTCAGAACTCTAAAAGGGCAAAAGTTCAGGGGATGTGATTGTATTTTCATGTGGTTCTTGGGGGGCTCACTCTTACTGTTGCCGTTACCTGTGAAAGTATAGACTTGAATCCCTTCCTACACTGAGACTCTGTAACTTTGTGTTCAAAGCTTCTGGAAAGATGATAGCAACCTGACTTGCACCCAGATTGTTAAGTAGAGGTTCTAAGATCTGTATTATCCGCCTTCCCACTAGATCCCAGGAAAAACAACCTCGTGGAGATGATTCTGGATGTTAACGTCAGCCAGCTGACTGAGAGGCAGAAGGGGATGTTCATCCGACAAATAGGTGTCCTGCTGGGGGTCCTCGACTCGGACATCACCGTGCAGAAGATCCAGCCCTACACTGAGCAAAGGTAGGGTTTTCTGCAAGAGCACCTGGAGGAGGGATTGCTTGAGGGTTTAGTAAACCAAGAGGTATTTACTCTTGCAGAAGCAGATTGGACATGTGGAGATGTTGCTTAAAATAGCTATTCCTGCTTGCTTGGGTCAGAGAAGGTGTGTTGCCAAGCAGGTCCTGGGTGTCTTTCCTCTCTGCAGGTAGTGCATTGTCCTGGAAAGCTGTTTGCTGCTGCTAATTTTTGTTTTTTCCCCCTAAATCTGTAAAATAAGAACTAAGCTCAAATGGTTTTGAAAATTGTGAAAGCTATCTGAAGGATGTTCCACAGCTGTGACTCACAACAGGACAAATAACGGTGCTTGGTGCACAGGAGTGGTTTGGTGAAACGCTGAGGCCACCCCAGAGGAGGTGGTACAGCAGCCTCTGTGGCAGCAGCCAGCTTTGGAGCATGACGTTAGCTTTAGGTAAAATTAAATGTTGAAAAACAATGTAATTTTTGTTTGAAGACTTAAGGAAAACTTGGGTTTGATTGCTGCTCAGCTTACAATAAACCACAGCTGGTCTCTTCTAAACAAGAGGAGGTTTGCTTATAGCCAGGGCTGAGGGCCAGGGTGGCGTTGGCTGCCCTGGACAGTGTTGCTCAGCCCTGAGTCCAGCAGCCACAAAGTCATACAAGGGATGATTTAGCCCGACTGGATCCTGCCCGGGCTGCTTTGACCTGAAAGTACCCACCAGAGTTTAGCTTTTCACCTCGATGCAAATGGCTGGGGCTGGAAATTCACTGTTCTACAGAAAACGTCAGCGCTGTGGTATTGTCACACGTGTCCCCGTACTAAACAGTGCCCCATCACTACTGCAGGGGTGTTTGAGGATGCCTGAACGTGCCCGTGAGGGGCATGGCAACAAGCTCATCAAGGGCAGAGTGGTAATCTGCTAAAATAAGTGTGATATTGCACTGAGGTTTTGCTAAAAATGGACTAGTTTTAAGGTAGATAAAGCACTGTAAAAGATTTAAGGGACGTGCTTAAAGTCTTGCAGCAAGTCAGCAATAAATCTGCAGTTATAGTTTAGACTTTCCTGAGTTCAGTAACGTATCGATTCCTTCGTGTCCACGTTGCCTGCTGTAGCAGTAAAATCAGAATTCATTGTCCGTGCAAAGCTAAAGAGCTCAGCCAGCACTTTGGTGCAATATTCCCTTTCTGTCTCTGCCCTGACCATTGGTCTTCACTGAGTAAGGCAAGGAAGGGATTCTTGTAATTAATGCTTCAGCTGTTTATGTGTTTATTAAGAAGGCAGAAGTGCGGGACGTCTTATAAAAGAGCAGAGATTATTTTCTGACAGATGGCTTTAAGATCCCATTTTTGCCTCAACTGTCAAAGTAACTTGTAGCGTTTAAAAAAGATCTTTTTCCCCCAGCTGCTGTGTTTTTCACATACTCTGAAGGTTCCTCTAATATCCTTCTGACTCATGGGCTCACTGGTGATAATAAATCTGAAACATCCATGCATCCTTCTGTGAATCTGAAGGATACACGGGGCTCTGCAGGGGTAGCAAGCCTAGGGGAGCAAGTTCTTCTGTCATAAAGCTAATGCAATAAAAGATGCAAAATCCTCAACACCTGTGCTTTTTTTTTCTGGCTATAACACCTTGCACATTCAAACTAACCTTCACAAAAGGCTGTAACCCTTCACTGTCTTCTCTGATGCCGGAGCTCTGTTAAATGAGCCCCCAAGTTCCTCGTGTAGAAAGGTCTAAGGATCCCACAGCGAGGGAGGATATTCTGAAAGCGGCAGGATCTTAAAGTTTTGGGGAATTTCATGCTTAGTGCAAACGTGCAAAGATGTACTTGATGGTGTTTGTCACTAGGCTTGACAAAACCGTTCACTAACTCAAGAAGAGTCCAGCCCCAGCTTTGAAAATGTGCCAGATCTGATGTCCCAAAGGGTTTTCTGCTCCGTGACCGGGTCTAACGTTACTGCTTCCAAGATGGAGACAGAAGTCTGGTCTTCAGATAAATCTGGGATTCTGAGTAAGTCTGTCTAATGACAGACCGGGGAGAATGGCTGTCTGCCTGATGTTCAGAGAAGCAGCAGATAATCGTTTTTGTCTGACTTCCAGCACGAAGATGGTGTTTTTTGTACAGAACCAGCCTCCCCATCAGATATTCAAAGGCCGAGAGGTAGCCTGGACGCTAAAAAATGAGCTACGGAAACAGCAGTCAGACTTCCTCATCTTCCGGGCCCTAGAAATTAACACAGTCAGTAAGTAAGAGTCACTGGGGTACAAGGTAACATCTTTTCCCTTCTTCTCAGGTGCCTGCAAGAATAATGACCTTTATGTGTGATAAAACCACCTGTGTGGGCGCAGATGTACACTCCCTCCAGTAACTTCCATGTGTTAGGAAGTGGGAAACAGAAACATAAGTCCGTTGGATTATGAATTAATCAGTTATTTCCCAATTGACTCTGCCTATTCACTGTTCAACTTCATGTAAATAAATGGTTCCTTGTAATGTTGCTGGGAAGATAAGAATTCACAAAATCAAAAGCAGATTGACAGTTCTTGAAACTAAAACACGGTGTTAGTGGAATACAGCCAATGAAATGAGTGCCATAATGAAAACGCTAAAACCACAGCTCTTGGAAGCTGTGAACAAACTGATTTCCTCTCCAGCACATGCATCACTCTGAAGGAAATGTTTTCCTTCAGTTTTTTACAAGTTCACATTAGCACTGTTTTTCTTTTATGAGCTCCATCCTAGGAGGATCATGTGCTGATCAGTTAGGTATTTTAAACTAGAATTATGTAGAGTAATTATTTTCATGACTTCTGATATAGTGGCCTTCAAAAGCCACTCTTCAGTTCTGTTTGGTCCCTTTAAAGAGGACCCATTTGCCTCTTGTCTGTCTCACGGGTTGGGTTTGAGTTTGGGAATCAAAATCGTATTTAAAAACACTTACCTAACAAATATCCCAGTTCCATAACCTGATTTATTAGGCAAAATGGTCTTAGTGTGTTAATGTGTGTTTGGTTATTAGTGAAGCAGGAGGTTTTGCTTTGGCCTGAGACCTTGGTTTGCACGTTCTTGCAGCTAAGCCAAGAGGTGATGAGGCTCAAGTTAGAGCCTGGGGGGGGTAGTTGATGGGGAGGGGGGTAGTTGGTGATACTGACCTGTGCTGTCCCATTTTCACCTGGCGTGCAAATCGCTTAGTTCACCTTGTTGGTTTTGGTCCCCAGCCTGTCAGCTCAACTGCTCCGAGCACGGCCGCTGTGACTCCTTCACCAAGCGGTGCGTCTGTGACCCCTTCTGGATGGAGAACTTCATCAGGGTGCAGATGGGGGATGGAGAAAGCAACTGTGGTACGTGCAACCCTCTCCCTCCCACCCCACCCCGGGGTTGTTCACCTTGGGAACACAAACTTAAGTGTTTGAAATGCAGGGCAATAACACTTTCCCCCAGTGTCTCTGACGTGGTGCTCTCACAAGGAGACAGTCCCTGCCCTGGTCTCACCACACGTCACCTTCCTGGCAGGGAAGTGACTCCTCTTCAGACACTCCTGGTGAACACTCGCTACAGGCTGAGTCCATTCTTAGTGTATAAACCTCAGCTCCTCCGTTGTGCCCCTGCAGAGGCTTTTGTGCCACAGGAAAGCGAATTTCATAGATTCACACACATTTAAAAAATACCCTTGCGAGCTAGTCCCCACACTGGATCTCAAGCCTCTGGCAGCCATAGGTGAGTGATGTTAGGCACAGACAGATGAGTCTCCGAAGATCTAAGAGCTTGTTTTAGCTCTGTAGGCAGCGTATTTAGTTGAGTTACCTCACCTTTTGGTGTAGAAATTGGGGCTGAGACTGGCCTAGCCCTGATATCTCCACTTCCTATCACAGGAGTAGAAGTGGATGTTGTTGCAGAGTGTCAGAATTAGAGTTAGGCTGTCAGAGTTTGCCTCTCATTCTGCAAAGGGTCAGCCCTTCCTCCTCCTTGCCCAAGAACAGTCATCTAAAGCACACGCTGTCAACTGTGTGAGGTGCCAAACCGTCTTTATCTCTGGGGTGTTTTGCTTTCAGAGTGGAGTGTGCTGTACGTGGTCATTGCATCTTTCGTCATTGTGGTTGCCTTTGGAATCTTATCCTGGATGGTGATCTGCTGTTGCAAGAGGTGGGACTGAGGCTGTAACCCCCCACTGTGTTGGTGCTTCAGAGCCAAGTAGCTGCATTAGGAGGTGAAAGATTCAAACCCAGCGTCCCAGCAGGTCCTCCGTAGCCCTGGGATGTTGGGTTTTGTCACTCGGTGTTTTCATGTGAAACGTTGAAGTCCTAGAACTCTGGGTTCGGTTAAGAAGCAAGACTGGGATTAGCCTCTAAGTGTGCAACTAAAGCAACGTTTTTAATGTTTTGCTTTGTGATATGAGCATAGTCTGAAATAAGCAAGCACTCTGGCTTTGAAGATCAGAGTTGTTTTTTACTTTTGGCTTTTTTTAGAAATGACCTGCCTCTGAATTCCCTTTCTTCCCCTTTAGACGAAAAGGAAAATCCAAAAGAAAAAGCAAATACAAGATTTTGGATGCAACGGATCAAGAAAGCCTGGAGTTAAAACCAAATCCCAAAGCAGGTGAGACATGAGAGGGAAGAGCTCAGCGTTTCCAGAACGCTGACTAAGAACACTCTTCCTCGCTGGACTCAAAATCACAGAGTGAAACAAACGTGATGTTAGGCACTGACAGATGAGTCTCTGAAGATCTAAGAGCTTGTTTTATCTCTGTAGGCAGCGTATTTAGTTGAGTTACCTTACCTTTTGGTGTAGAAATTGGGGCTGAGACTGGCCTAGCCCTGATATCTCCACTTCTTATTACAGGAGTAGAAGTGGATGTTGTTGCAGAGACAAAAGTTGGGCAGAGACTGGCCTCATCCAGGAAGCCCAAAACTGGGTCTTGACTATAACTTCTTTTGCTTGAAAGTTTTCCACTCTGTTTGGGTAGTTTCCTTCTCACCAGTATGCACTTCCTTGGCCTTGCTCCACAGCAAAGCATGACTTCAGGGTCACGAAGCTGTTCACTAAAATGGGCAACTGTGGCTGGTAACCAAAGGGCACCAAGCACCCTGAAAGTACTCATGGCCTGGGGAAGAGCGATGCTTATCTCTGTCCCCACATTCTCCCGCCCCAAATGACTTGCTTATAAATGCATTCATTCTTGTCTTTGTGGGTGTCAGGCTCTGAAAGTGTCCCCTTTTAGGTCATCCCCTAATTTTTCCAGGAAGCAGATGCTTGTCAGAGGGGGGAGACCCATGAAGTTCTCAGTGCTCCGTGTGGCCACAGGCCCATTGGCCTGTTCCAGAGAAGCACTCGTTTGCCTCCAGTGTTCTTAGCCAGCATTTTCCTGTCCCTACTGCTCTCCTCGAGAGTGCTTGTCCAAGTGCTTTGCAAAGATCACTGAGTTATTTCAGGCTGGAGCGGTTTTGCTGTGATTGTATCTGATACCTGAACCGAGCTGTGGTCACCTCCTGAGTGACCGGGGAAAGGATGCGCAAACAAACACGGCCCCCCCCCTTCAGCTGAGGAAATAGGTGTCTCAGAGAAGGGTGTGCATCCTGGTTTTGTTCAGAGGAAGGGTTATTTCGAGTGTAAGTGAAAAATAGCCCCGCATCCTCGTTCCTTGGTGGGGAAAAAAGCCTGCTCATCCCAGTGATATCCCATTTAACGGCGTTCCAGCAAAGTGAGCAGTGCGTTGGAGGGCATTGCAGCTGCAGAGCTGATCAGACAATTCCTCTTGAGAGCCTGGCCATCCCAACTGCACAAATACACCTACCCTTGAAGAAAAACCAGGGGTTTTTTTCCTCCCTCAGCGCCCAACTCTGCTTTAATCTGACCATCTGGCACCTCGAGCAGAAGAGCCCACTGTTCAATACCGGGCTCATCGTTCTGCAGTCTGTAGCAAATGTGCCTCAACTGTTTGCTCTCTGGTAACTAAACTCATCTTGCCTCTTCTGAGGCTGGCTGCTGACTAACATCTTTTTTCCTTGCTAGATATGTCCAGGGAGCATTCTGCTAACAGAGAAAATGTTGCATTTCTCCATTAAGGAAAAGCTAAATTTAAATATTTCCTCTGCTGACAATATCAGTAAATGCCTCTCTCCTGTCCTTGGGCATTAATCTGAATTCAGCCCGCTAATTTATCTCTCTTGCAGGCAAGAGAAACAGAGATGAGAGTAGGGAGGGTAGTAAGGAGGCAGTGATTTTCTTTCTCACACCTGCATATTCCCTTTACTACAGCTGTTAGCCCTCAGGGAGCTTTCTAGGCAATGCCCCGAGCAAGGTCGGGGAGACAAAGCTCCCCTGTGTGCTCACAGCCCCTTCTGGTAATGTCATTTGCTCTCTTACCTGTTCGTTGTGTTTTGCACTATCTCAGGGTCTGTGTGACCTCTGTCATGCCAAAGCATCTGAAACTGGGTCACTTTGGCTTCTGCATTTGAGGAAATAAGTGATAGACAAAGGAAGGTCTGATTAAGCTGCCCCTTTGATGTGACAGAAGGAGACTTAAAGGGGAATGGAACGAGGTGAGGCTGTTGACCAGCAATAAGAGTAATTTTTAACCTGGGAATCTCTCTCCTCCCAAGGTGGCAGACAGAAAGCCCAAGTCCTCAACACCAGCCTGATGCACTCCGAGTCTGAACTGGACAGCGATGAAGCCATCTTCACCTGGCCTGACCGTGAGAAAGGGAAGCTGCTCCGTAGCCAGAACGGCTCCTTGCGCAATGGACAAGTGATGCTCAAACCCAAGAACCAGAGGGAGGAAATCCTATAGCTCCCCTCAGGCGGCCTTTGGCTGGAGCTCACTTGGGAAAGGCCGTTCCCATCCCAATCCTACAAGGGCCTTTGGAGGCCAGTTTGATTAGGAACAAGGCTGCTAACTCGTTTCACAGAAAATAACTGCGTTTGGGTTTCTTTTCATTCAGTTAAAACTGGTCGTACTTGAATTTGAACTTGAAGGGGAATCGAAGGGAGGAGGAGGCAACTGTGAATCCCAGGTGGAGCATCAGGAAAAGGGCAGAGCTGGCATCTTGGAGAGCGGCAGGACAGGACAGAACCACTTGGAGCAACTGTGAACATGCAGGACCCTCCACACACCCACCTCAGGCTGCCAGGGGGTAATCACCCATGGACTCCCAGCTCACCGGCCTTGGGAGCTCCTCAGAGGAGGAGGAAGGTCAAGGCCGTGCTTTGAGCTGTGCTCTGAGCTCCCTCTAAGCTCCAGTAGCCACTGTGGGCTACTTGTGCTGTCGAACAGCTTTCCTCTCTTTTCCTTCCACCTTCCCTAATGGTTTAAGCACTATTTTAATTTAGACTTGTCCTTTCACTTGCACTTGGCTGCTTTGGGAGTGTAGAGGAGGAGGAGGAATCTAAACACTGTGGTCATCCTCCATCAGCTTGCAGGTAGGAGAGGGTTTTGTAGCTCTTCTAAATTAATGTCAGGCTTTTCTGGCCGGGAGCGTTGGTGACAACGGTGCCTGTTCAGGGGTGGGAAACTGCCCTCTCTGTGGTAATGGGCAGCACCCCTCCCACAGCAAGCTCTCCCACTGGGTACCAGAGCCAAGAGGGGACTCCCACCTTTGCTCCCTGATGTCTGGTTTAATTCCTAAGCTGTGAGATGCTCAGTGGCCCCCACACCTTCTGTTGGTCACCAAGCCGTCCGTGAGCCGGGACATTAACCATATCTCAGTTATGAAATGCCATAGACTCTGGGTTTGGGGTTTGGGTTGGGGTTGTTTTTTTTTTGTTTGTTGTGTTTTTCCTTAAATTTTGCACAAGCCAGGCAAAGAGGGGGTTGACACTTGGGGTTCCCAGCAGCAGGCTGCTCCCTCTGGCTGGCAGCTTGGTGTCCTTGGGTTGATGGAGAAGGGAACTCTTGGGACCCGAGGGCATGGCATGGTGAGTGCCAGCAGCCAGTGGCCGCGTGGCTCTGGGAGGCAGGTGTGTGGTGGCCCTTTATACCTTTATCTCACCCTGTGGTGGCCCTTTATACCTTTATCTCATCGTGCTGCTTTCAGGAGTTGCACCCCTGTCCTCGGGCAGAAGTTGGCCTCTTGCTGGCATGAAGGAAGCCGCTGCTCCTCTATGGATGGGTGGGCAGTTTATTGCCTTTCTTTGTGTTTAATTTAAAAACTGGAAACTCGTTTCATTGGCTTTTTTTTTGTTGTTGTTGTTGTTGTTGGGGTTTTTTTTGGGGTTTTTTTTTTTTTTGAGCTATGAAAGCCAGAAGGCTTTAAACTTCCTGGGTTGTATTTATATTGCTGCACTACTGATTTGTGTTGAGCTCGATGAAGATTAAACACTATTGAATGCGGGGGAACGTGCCCCTCACTGAATGTACTCATGGCTGCTGCTAAGTTTGTTTTTCTGGGTGCTCAGCTCTCTTGCCCAGGCACCAGCAGAGGGGCCTGCTGCTCCCCCGAGCACCCAGCCACTAGCCTCCTGGCCACTGGATTTGCCTCTCGCTTGCCCGTGTCACAGTCTGGGCCACCCTCTGGCTCGGAGCTGGTGCTCTGTGCCAGGTTTCCCCTTCCTGAGCTGCTCCCACTCTCCCCACGGCTCTGGCCGCCCTGGGACCACACACGGGGATGGTTGGACACCGGGATGCTCCCCCCGGGGAGCGCTCAGTGCTGGCTGCAGTGCCATGGCCGGATGCTTAACTCTTGGTGACGCTCCCTTCTGGTGCGTGTCCCTTTGTTGGGATGTAAATCGGAGAAACTGGGAGAAAATGAGGTTTTTGAGGCTGCAGGGGTGGATCCCACACGGGCCTGGGACTGTGCCTGGGAGCGGGTTGTGCTGTTCGAGGGGAGCCGTGGGACTCGCGTTGGTTCTGGTCCTTGGGGGCATGTGCCCCCTGAGCCTCTCGCTGCCCCCAGCCCAGGGGTGTCCCCCCCCTGCTGTAGATCGGGGCTGGGGGCAGTGGTTTGGCTGCAGAGACTTGTACCCTCCCAGGAGATGCAGAGTGTGCTTCCAAGGGAGCCTGGCTTCTTGTTAATGGAAGAGGGAAGAATGATAAACCTGTATTGGCAGCACCTTTATTTGGCCGAGGCTGTTTTCGTTGTCCCTATGTGTCACTGTGGGGTGCCTGGCCCGTGGCTCGGGGAGCTTTAGGCAGCGCTGGGTTTTGGGATGGGCTGTGGCATTCCCTTCCCTGCCCCTCCACCCCCCCCCCCTGCTCAAGTGGCTGGGTCCGGGTGGTGGCCTTGCTC
>VXBJ01007822.1:265680-312306 GCA_013400055.1 Nycticryphes semicollaris
ACCCGCCTCCCTCCTCATTCCTGAGCCTCTGGGTGCTCAGTGGCTGGAGTGGCTGCTGCAGTGGTTTTGCTGGGGATGGATGAGGTGGTGATGGATCTAATTGCTCCTGCTCCCAGAGGCTTTCAAAGAGGAGTAAAACCTCAGCGTTGAGCTGCTCTGCAGCCAGGTGGGGAAGACCAAGCCTTGCTGTGGAGATACTAAACTGCTACTTAAATGCTGGCTTAGAAGCAATCAGTGTCCCCCCTCCTCCCCAGCCCTTAAAATGTGCGAGATTCTGCTTTTAGACTTAAGATTCCAACATTATACAGGAAATGAGGATGTAATCTTTTATTAAGGTTAAAGTTTTTTAATCACTTTTCCAGAATACAGATACGATTCAAACAAAAACTATTTCTGGGGTCTCAGTAATTCACTTATTAATACCATACATTGAACTCTATAAATTCTCATATAAGAAAAAAGTCTTTTTAATATAGGTTATGATGCACTGGTGACCTATTTAAATCTTTTGAAGTAACACTTTGCAGTTATATAGCACCTTTCATCACGGGGCTGCAAAGCATCCTACAGAATTTAGCCTGATAATGCCCAAACGAGGTAGGAAAGTGTGGCCAATTTACAGGTGGGTACAACCCAGGTACAGACTGGCGAGGGACGGAACAGGAGGCTTCACCTCTAGGACAGCAGTGACGTGGTGCGTACGCTGGATCCTGGGCTGTGGCACCAGTCTCTGGGGAGAGAGTCAAGAGTTGTTTGGCTGCACCCCACTCTTAAAGCAAGGTCGGAAAGACCTTTCCGAATCGTTCTGGCTTTTTGTGGCATAAATAGGTTCAAAAGTTCAGGACTTTTTAGACCTAAGCCCCTGGGGATGCCCTTTGTTGCCGTGTCTAATGGTCAGCTACAAACCGCAGGGTTCACGGAGCTGCAACTCACGAGGTGCTGCATCCACATCCCGAAGTCCCAACTCCAGGAAGCTGGACCAGGTTTGCATTAAAGTCGTGCCCTTTGGCCACATTTTGAGCTTTGGAGTTTGATGCTTTGTTTATCTTAACCACTTAGTTCCCGCTAATAAAATCCCCCCCTGCCCCTCCAAGCAGGTGATAATCTAAGATAGCTCAGGTTTCATTTCTTTAATAAAAAAACCTTATCTCTGGTGAAAAACCTGTAGCTTAGTGGGTGTTAAGTCCAACGGAAATTTAAATAGTGTGACTAGAAGAACCCATCTGCCCGAGTTCCTTCAAGCCTTTACGACTCCTAAAACCATCCTACAGCCTTGCATCACCCCTTGGGACCAGAGCTGGCACTGGTGCCAGGGCACGAGCACTAACAACCTCCACGGCAGCAGCATCTAGTGAGAATAACTGAAAAATAATAATAATCATAAAAAAAAAGCGCAATTCATGGCAATTTGCCACAAAAGAGCAGAAGAACTGGGGTGCGGGAACCGAACCGCATCTAAATTCAGGTTCTCCCTAAGTTTGTCCCCTCCTCAGTGACTAATTGTTCTTAATAGCATCCAGCTGAGATGCTTTGAATGTAGAACGATGACATCTAGACACAGAAATATCCGTATCAGCCTCCCCCCACCCAGACCCTTCCTACACCCTCCGGTGGCTCCGCTGCCACCACTCACCCCGCTATTACTTCCTCTTCCTGGCACTTCCACAACATTTTCCTCCTAAAGCACAACGGGATAAGTTATCAAATGCTTCTTGGAAGTGGGTGGTGGTGGTGGGGAGTAGGAAAACAAAGATAAAAATGCAAGATCAAGCTGTGGGCTTAAGGTTGATGGAGTTGGAAGGGATCTGTTCAGGCCAGCAGTCAGACTAACGGAGCAGTTCCTCCTCTTGCTTCCCAAAAAAATCCACCTCCCGAAAAACAAGGGGCTGGAATCGACTTCTGAAGAAATGCAGCAAACACTGTGAAAAACCACTCAAACTCCCCGTTTTCAAGCCCGGGAAGAAAAGCAGAGTCAGTCCTACCCTGCCCATCCCGCTGGGGAAGGAGACTGCTCTTGGGCAGCCGAGCACAGCAGCACCAGAGGAGGAAGAGGAGGCGGCGGCGCAGGGACGGGGCTTGTCATTTCCTCTGCCAAGGACCAGGAGATGAAAAAGCTGTGGCTCCCGCTGGCTCCAAGCACAACCTGCACCTGGGGAGGCAAAACCAGGGCTCTGACCTCCCTTCTGGCTTCACTGCTCCCCAAACTCCTTCCAGACTTTCTCCTCTGGAGATTTTCACCCTTTTTTTTTTTGGTGCTCGTACTCAGTTACAAAACACCATCTTCCAAACTGGAGAGTTTCCCTTGCAAAAGAAAGGAAGAAGCGCTCGGTAGCTCAACTGCTCACAACTTGTTATTTCTTTCAATCCTGTGAGGCTGATAATGCAGCTATTTAAGAGAAGCCAGCGAACGGTAATTCTGCCTCTGCTCCAGTGGTGGGCATGTTTGAAACGGATGAGACATGAAAGGCAAAAAGGGGGAAGGTGTTGAGGGGATGGGAGCAAACCTCCAGGCTGGAGGGAGAGCAGGGAGCAGGCTGCTGGGGAGCCAAAAGGATTTTACGCGCCGGCATTTGTTCTGTTGGGTCAGAGGTTTATTTATTTAAGGCAACAGTGAAAGGGACTGAGAAGAGCGGCTGAGATTGTTACCAGACCCCAAAGGCTTTATTGCGGGTTCAGAGTCGCCCCTGTGACCCCAGCACCAAAGCTCCCTCTGCGGGAGCAGGCCCTGGGAAAACACGAAAGGAGGGACTTTCTGTCCTCTTATGTCAAATCTCCGAGGAGCCATCGCTCCCCGGAGACTCCTGCCAGGGAAATCCAGGGCTTTTAGATCGGTAGATGGTAGAATTGCTCGTCAGACCCTTTAACTTCCTTTTGCACCTAATTCTGTGGCATTCAACGCGCCCCCAGTTCCCTTCTTCCCTCCCCGAAGGCAGGAGAGTGAGACAGGAAACAGCCAGACTCCAGAAGCGTTTTAAAACAAGAGACCTCTGCGAAATCCAGCGCTGCAAGTAACACCCGCTGAGGAGCAGGAAAGCACAGCGACAGAAACATCATCTCCTATTTTTCCTTTCTCGCACTCATCTCTCTTAACAGTTTCTCTCTCCACACTGAGACTACAGCATGATTTCTCTCCCTCGAAGAGTCTTTCAAGTCACAAGCATTGTTGCACAGGCAGCAAGTGACCCAGAGATGTGCGACTACAACAACTTGGTGTTCAGAACTGCCATCCTGTGTGTGTCAGCTATTAATATATTTTAATCCTTCAAGGCCATCCACCTTGGTAATGGTGGTTCATCAGCAGAAACCCCAGCTGGAATGATAAGAAATTGCTCGAGAGGCAAAGATGGCCCAGGCAAAGCTTGCCTGGACCACGCAGGTGGTTGCCCAAGGGCCTCTGAGCACAAGGTGCCTGACCCCGACAACTGAAACTGGAACTACTTGTGCTGTTCCTTCTGTCCTGGAGCTGCACTGAACTTTTCCTCCTCTCAGAACCACCAAGTGAAAGGAATTAGCACGATGTTTGACAGCTCTGCTGTCAGCCAGGCCAGCTCCAGACTTTACTTAACTTTCCTTGCTGACAGAATAGGAAGGGGGGAAAACACCTTTCAGTCCAAGCACCTGGAAAAAAAAAAATGAAGTGTTCACAGACAAGAAAGAGTGAGGGTCTTCAGAGAAAGAGAAAAATGAGCACGTTGCTCATAAGATACAAATACACTACTTTATGGGAATATTTCTGTTGATGTCTATTAAGGGAAAATGTTGATGTATTATTTTTCAGACAACGTCCATCCCGTCGTCGGGTGCCTGCCTTCCCAACAGCTTGTCCTAATGCTGCCTTGCTCGGTCCCTGGGGAGGCAGGGCAGGAGGGAGCTGCCAAGGACCCCGAGCCCTTGCAGGGGATGCTCAGGAAATGCAGAGATCCCTGGATCCTTCCCCTCTCCTTCTGCCATGGAGGTTCCACACACGCCTGCGCACAACAGAGCGAGCTCAGGCCGCTTTTATCCCCTGCAGACCTAAACACTAAACTTTCCAGAATGATTTTATTTACCCCAAAACGTTCCATCAACTGTCCCAATCCAAAATACCGCACCTGCTGGTTCCCTATTTAACCTAAGTATGGGGAGGGATGGGTCAGTGCTCAGAGAAGAAGAAATCGGGCTCCAGGAGCATCCCTGGAGGGTACAAGCATCCCTGGCAGGGTACCTGCTATGGCCCAAAGATCTCCCCCCAGGAGCGCTGGGCCAGGACACAGAGAAAGAGGTATCTTTGCTCAGAAATGACAGACACAGATGGGCTTTGATCAGACAGGATCAGGGGCAGGTTTACTTTTCACATAGTTTTCTGTATTAAAAAATACATCAGTGAAATCTGTTACAGGCAGGGACAGGACTACCGAGTACACAACGTCAATAGACTACTTTCTGGTTTTATTTTTGTTAAATTACTTTTGTTACTGCTAAAAAAATAATTAAAAAACAAAAAAAAACCAAAAAACCAAACCAAAACGAACACAAAAAAAAAAAAGGAAATATAACTCAAGGCTGTTGATTTTCATCTCTTGAAATTTTAGTGACAAGATCAAATATCAGACCCCTGTTACAGAAGATGGATAACTGACCAAAGCTAGATAAAAACCATACAATTCTCTTCTTTAAAAATAGTTTGGGTTTCCAATGATTTTGTGACCACTGGTCATGAGAAACGCACATCTATAGCTTGAGAAAATGGAGATACAGGCAGTAGCTGATAATGTCCTGTCCTCTAGACACGATGTGGGACCTTTTCTCTTCAGAAAGACACAGTAACAGCCAAGTCTTACAAAAAGATCTCTTTCCAACACTATGACTAAATCTCTTTGGGTGGGATGGGGAAAAAAACCACACCTGGTAATTTTCTACCACAGTTCTGTTGTCAGAAGTAATACTGCATCCTTTGTACAACACTGCACGCGTTGCAAAGGTGGAAAGGGAAAGAGTGCACGTATCGTTCCTTTGAAATGACAAGGCCCTCCAGATCCGCCTTATAAAATAACCAAAATCAAAGGAGGAGGGAAAGAGGAGAAAGGAAAGCTGCCTTAAGGGGAAAAAAAACCATCTCCACGCACCACAGTATTTGCTAGATTATATCAACAGACTGCAGAGCTCCTGGGCTAGGGAGGGGGAGCCCGCACACCCCCCCCCCCCAGGACACTCACTCTCCTGTACATACTCATCCCAGCGACACGATCGCTCCGAAAGTTTGAGCCACGGCACCTCTTCCACCTGGGAGACCCAAGAGAGCAGGAGCTGGTGTGAGCCCGGACCGAGAGCTAGATTCTGGCAACCCTGTGACCGTTTGGGAGCAGCCAGACACTTGTCCCTTCAGACACCTCCCCTGGCAGACGCACCGGTGGCTTCTGCCTTCCTAACACTTGATCCCAGTTTCAAAAAAAACCCAAACCAAAACAAAAGAAATTACAAAAGTGTTATGTGTGGGTGTATTTGTAACGGAAGGCGTCTGTCTAAATACCACCACTTTCTCTCCTGTCCTCGTGAAGAGCTCTATAGGGTCTCCACGTGTTCTTTGGCAGCAAGGACTGCCAGCCGCCTGGCTGAGGAGTCACTTGAGCCACAGTCTAGCTCTCCGTGCCCAACAGCGGTATGGTAGATTTCACACAACCATTCTCCTTAAAAATACCTCACAATTTTTTTTCTTTTTTTTTTTTTTTTTTTTTTTAAAAATCCTAAACAGACAAAGGATTTATGCCCCCCTCAAACAGGGTAGTTCATCTCGAGTTTGTTCAGAGGATTTATCGGTGCCACAGGACGTCGTTTCTTGAAGCTTACGCAGCTCGCTGCCTTCCAGTTCCAGTTTGTACATCCACTGTGGTTCAAAATACGCCTGTAGGTGACATTATCGTGGCTTATTTGATACACATTTTCCAAAGGCTGGACGTATTCACAGTTTGGTGCTTCCCATGTGTATTCAAAGGAAAATACCCCACTTCAGTTAGTCTGATAACTCGATATCGGAGTCCTCTGATTTGACTTTGGCAAGTTCTTCATGTACCTCCCTCACCATAAGAATACGAGTTAACATGATGTCCAAGGTCCCGGGGTCTATTGGCAACGTGGAATACCACATGGGGCTATTGGGGACACAGGAGCGCTCGGGCTGAAGGTAAAACACGTCACTTCTCTGCTTCACGCTTTCGGAACTGTCAAGGGAAAGAGAGGAAGAGCACGTCACTGGAAGGCAGCACTGAGACTCCTCCTCACAAAAAACACCCTAAGGAGAAAGGGCAAAGTCACACTGAGACAACATCCTGGTCATTTAAACAGTGTAATTCAAATCTTTTTGTTAGTGACTTGGTTTGCCCCCTTCAATTTAGGGAAGAGTTAATTGTTTCCAGCTCACTTAGCGTTAGTCACTTATAAAGAAACAAAGAACACGAGTCACTTCTGGTTGACGTGGTTCTTCAGTCACAGCATCATCCCACGGATGGTTCTAGCACCTTGGTATGATTGACACGTGCACTCGCCATTCAATCTTGGAATTAAACTGGCTCTGCTATTCCCGACTGCTGTGTTCTTTGGCACCAGAAATGCCTAAGAACCAGCCAAACTAAACCCTGGCTTGCCTGCCCTTGGCGCAGAAAGGTGAGCCCATCTGCTGAAACACTTGTCTGACCCTGAGGCAGCTTCCAGGCTGGAAGACACAAAGTCCTCCAGAGCAGAGACTCCTCCTGCTTGGCTTTGGAATATTCACATTAAAACAAAGCAAAGTGAACTTTTACTGCTGCTTGCACCGCTGCAGGGGCTCTGCCCTGATATATGAAAATGTTTTCCCAGCCCAAGGACAGCTAAAAGCTTCTAATGACACCCAAGCGAGGACAAGGAAGGTAAGAGGAGGAGGAGGAGAGTCAGGACAGACACTAGGCATGTCTGAGCCTCAGTAATGGCAATATTCGTCGTAAGCTCAGGAGATGCAATTTGGAGGGTAATTTATTTGAGTTTGAGCTGACACTAATGAGATGCTGTTTCATTTTGTGTATTTTCTTTGAAAAAAAGAACACCACACTCTACCTGTTCAATGAAGTTTATATGGAAGTGGGAGAAAAAAAATCATTTGTATCTATGCCTTTGCTGTATAGGATCCTTTCTAACTCCTAATTAAAGTTTATCTCCCGTTTCCGCAGGCAAAAGCTATCAGCAGTTTTACCCAATTCCCACTTTTCCTACCCTCTTTCACAAGGCACACGATGTCAGGGTATTAGTTAGAACCTTCTCAAAAGAAGGATCATGACGGGCATTCAAGGAGATGAGAATGCCTGGGTCACTGCTGCGATGCTCCCCGGTTACATTTACACCCTGTGGGTGCGTGAACAGGCATTTAAAGAACACAGATCTCTCTCTAGGTCAATACCAGTAACAAGTACTACCCGAGTCTGGCAGCTTTGCTGCTGCTGGAAGTCCTGTCAGCAGGGTTCTGTTCCAACTGGGGGACTTGGGGGCTGGAGAGAGGAGCCCGCAAGCACAGGCATGAAGGTCTGGCTGGATCCTTGCCCAAATGCCTGGTGTAGTCTACGTAGGGATCAAAAATCAAGTTCTGGCACTTACCATTTTGATAAGTAAAATTCATAAAGCCGGACTGGACATCGCAGGGGATTGTCTGTATTTTCAGCCATTTCCACCGCTGCTGCAATCTCCTCGTCTTCACTGCGTTTCCTTTTGCCTACAGATAACTTATCTGGATACACAAAAACGGCAGCAGAGAAGTTCAGTGAAAAAGAGTGCTTTCAAGAAGCAGCCCTCGTCCCTGAGCCCAGCACCAGTCCCTGGTGGGACCCTGCAGGACACAGAAACACACTCCTGTCACACGCCAAGTCAACTGCTTTGATCTGCTGGATGGGCAAAAGATCGCCACACGCTACAGGCCGTCCACAGCCTAGTTCTCCTCCAGAAAATCCACAAGAACTACTATCTAACAGAAAAATACGGAGGATATATATTTTTTCTTAGTAAAGCAGAATTCATGTAACACACTAGAATCATTATTTGAAGAAGCCAATAGGATCAAAGACTTCCCTTTTCCAAAAATAACTGCCAAGAAAAGCTCTATTTCTTTGCCTCTGAGGTCAAGAGGTTAAGCCCTACTCATGTGCAAAAAGAAGAATGCAGGATAACAGTAGAAGTCAAACTATTCATAGGCTCATATTCTTACTGCATAACCTATTTTTCTCCCCAGGAGCCGACAATACAAATACAACTGCCCAAATTCAGCCGGTCAGAAAGCGTTCACTTACCTGATTCTACCTCTTGTTTTTGAAAGGGTGGGAAAAAACGTAAATACGTCGTCTTAGTATTATACTTCAGAGTTCGGGTGCGTCTCATTACATGGGCAAAGGACAGTTTCAGGTGCTCACTGACATTCTTTAGTTGGAAGTATTTGGTATTGAAGAACAGAAGTGTGTTCAATAAAACGATAGGGGAATATGCACCCAGCTGTTTACATTCCCACAAGTGTTCCTCTTCGATTCGTGAGAACATATAACCTAGAGACAACGGGCAGAGAAAAGAAGAAGAGGGTTATTGATGCAGTTTAAGGGCTGCCCCCACATTCAGTTACAAATGAACAGCTTTTATAGGCTGGGTCTAATCTAGCAGATTTTTCAGGATTTTCCAAAAGCACTGAAAGCATCGTACGAGAGCAAGGTGGGAAGGCAGAAAGGAGTGCAGTTAAGTAGGTAGATTCTGCCAGAGATGCACCTTCCAACTAACCTTCTATATTAATGAACTGCCTGTCAGACTGAACTCAGACCTATCCTAAGCAATTGTGATTCCATTAAAACCAAGAGCCGGGGGTGCACAAACACAGGGAGGACACAAAGAACCACGCTGGGGAACAGCGTGATCTTCCAACAGCTGAAGACAGGGGAAGATTGCAGGCACCAGCAGAATCTCCCTAAATTCCAGTTTGACTCCATTGAACCACAGAGTCAGCCAACTGCAAAAATGTGTGATTCCTGAGATGATGGAACATTTTAAACTCAGGCCCCACTTTATATACAAATAGCTCATAAGCCAGTTAGGAAAAGGAGAGATGTGGCTCGTAAGAGATTTGCTGTGGAAAAAAATATATCCCTGTATGCAGCTGTCTATAAGTTACTGCATCGTTTCTGTATCAAATAGTAAGTTAATTTGCTAACTGAAAAGCCAGTTGTGGATCCAAGTACGGGACTGACATCATTTGTTTCACCAAGACTCTGAAAAAGATCTTATGTGCTAACACGGCTGGTGACCAGCTTTACAAACAGAATGGCTGCCTTCATACTTGCAGACCAATTAAAAATACCTGCAGAATTTAGGAACTCTAAAACTGGGAGTGGCTGAGGACTGAGAGAAACTTGGAATAGAGGAGTCCAGACAAGATTCCAGTGATTTGCTAATGTGATCCCTGGACTTATCAGAAGGACTATTTCCAGTACCAACAGGGAAATACCGGTGCATCTGTACATGGCATGTGCAATAACTCCTTTCCACTCCTAGAGACAATTCTGGCCACTTGTCTTTAAAAAAAGATCAGCTAAAACTTGACAGAAGAGACCAAGTAGTGCATTGACCACAGGAATGGGAAACCTTTTTTTCAAAGGATTGATCAGAAGCCAAGGTATATATTTAAGTGGAATGTGTAAATAGTGAAGACAGACATCGACCCCATGGCACTAATCTACCACAAACAATGACATGGAGAAAGAGAAGACTAATGTGAATGCCTCAGATCACATTCTGCTTCATGGCATTGAGAAAATATTAATTGATAATACGGCTTTGTCATGCAGCTACACAAAACAAAACAATTGTCCTACCATTTGGAAGAATTGTAGGTTCCCAGATTTTCAAAAGTTTTGTAAGTTCAATCATAAACCTGGAATAGGGCTCGGTAAAAATGTTATCTATTCTACCATTCTCAAACAGGTACTACAAGAGAAAAAAAGGAAGACATACAGTTTGTGATTATTGAACATCGCAGAGAATATACAGGACATCAGACTCTTTTCCTTTCTGATGTCCCAGTCTCTTAAAGTCCACAACACTCTGTCAAAATCTCCAGTAAGATACCAAATTGAATTTTCTGCAGGGACTGGGACCTGCCCAATATGAAATGAGAGACCTAGGCAAGAATTATTTTTAATATTCTGAGCTCTAGAGCCGTTTTCTGAAAAATCACCATCCTCTAAGTGTTAAATACTCTTGAAAAAAGTCTGCCTTTATAAACCAGAAGCTTTTGAGTACCCTTCTACTGAAAAGAACTTCATGTGCTTATACCTCCTGACAACAGCCACAGGCCCAGCACCAGGCTGCTGAAATAGCTGGACTTACAGCATCAGTGTGAAATCCCTGAAATTCCTGTCAAACAGCAATTTAAAAAAGTTTTCCACAAGCCAGGAGTGTATAGCAATAAATTAGTCAAAACTGGAACACACGTAAAACGCTGATACCCCTAGACCTCATCAATGGCACTTTGAATTTCAACTCTCCATTTTATTTTTTTCAAGCACAGTCAGGAAAAAGAAACAATTAATCTAATTCCATGCCTAGTTAAATGAAAGGTGTGACATTAGCAGAAGCTCTTGATTCTTTATCTCCACAGAACAACTTGAGGACAGGAACAGTAAATATACTGAACTGACGCTGAGTTTTAACAGAACTTAGTATTCGGAAGATTTGTACTGGAACTGTTTCAAACTGTTGCGTTCAGGCAAGTATCAAGGACTCATTACCTTACCCTCAGCATTCACTAATTACAGTGCAATTATTCCCATTGTATTTTTTTTTTTAAGTGTGGCCAACGCAGCAGGTACCTCCCAGCCACTGGAGGAGCTCAGTTTCTCTTGGGGACCCTTTTCCATGTAAACTTTTATCTCAGAGGAGCATTGTGCAACTATTTTAGATCTAAGCCATTCCATCACAAAGCATTTCCGAGGAGACTCAGGTTTCTGCAAATCTCTCTGATGCATGAAAAGAATAAAACAGGCACCCAGATTTGTCTAGGCAAAAAACCCTCGCCCTCAGGGACGCGCTCCTCCCAACAGAAGCATCTCATTCCCTCTAAGCAAAGCTCCAGACAAATTAAACAAATACAGGATTCAGACAGACTAATATAAAACTCAAGAAAAGACACATTCTTGCCTCCTCTACAAAACCCAAGCAGCTACAATGGGTCTATGGATATAAAGGACAAATAACCAGAGCCAGTTTCCCAGCAATCCCCTAGTTCCCCGAGTTACCTGCTGAATTCCAAGGCACAAGTATAAGATGCTGTCAGGGTCATATTTTTCTCCATTTGGTCTCCGCACCTCTTGAATGAACTGGCACAAGCCAAAACTCAGCTCAGCAAAAGTGCACGAGAGAATGTCCTCTTTGAGTTTCACAGGACGAACTGCGGCCAAGAAAAGGATTAGAGAAATTAATTTAACTCAACAGATTAAATCTTCACACATTCCTTATTATTTCACGTGGGCAGAACTGTTGAATCTTCTCTCTCGTACACTTACACCCTGTGAGAGTAAACTTGTGACCTGTTTCCTACCTGCTGGCTAACAATTCAAAATAAAACCCAAACCAGCAGCACATCTCCCAGTACAAACACCACAAGTGAGCCATCAGGGATGGAAACTGTGAAATTTAAACGTTGGGGATTTTGCAGAACCCAAAGATGTGGCCTGGCCATGGCTCATGTACCCGGGGCTGGCAGGGCAGGGCTGGTGAACAGGTTTCACCTCTGTGTCTGGACTTGGGGAATCCTGAGCAAGAGGTGGATCTTGAGCATTTCCCAGCAGTTCTGGACGTGAGCTGGGTGCAGCATATTCTGCTCCTTCTAGGGAAAATGAGTGAGTTTAAAGGGCAATGCACAGGATTCAGGAAGGGAAGCAGAGCCAGCACAGAAGGAATCAAAGAACCTTCAGTGCAATTACCAGGCTCGGCTGCTGCTCGCCTGACCAAAGTGCCTGGTTGGGACCCAGCGGGGATCCTTTCTGGGTGAACAGTCTCCTGGAACTCACTCTAATATCAGGTTCCTCAGCCACAAGAAGAAAACTTAGTAACTCATGGGATTGCTCTTCTTCTGGGCAACACAGACCAGCTCTTCTCACGTAATGACAAGAAAAAAATCCAGATAAGAGCGGGAAAAGCAGATCTTTTTCTAACTAGAAATTTTCCCTTTGGGATATTTCTTATAAAAGCCCTGCCATGCTTAGTTCTTTACATTGCAGAAGTATTTCGTATGGTTTGTTCTCTTCCCCACCATCCCCAAAATGTTCCATTATATTCCTCACTTAAATTCTCTGCTTGACTCTGAAGATTTGCCCACAAAACTCTCTGTACAAGCACGTAAGACAAATTTGAGCCCAGGGAAAAGGGGAGTTAGACACTGCCAAATCCCAGGATTGCTGTGCTTTCATAAAAAAAGAAACACCCAAACAATCCTTAAGTAGCAAAACAAACAAAAATGACATTTATATGGCCATTATTATCTGTCACCCCAGTGAGGCCTAAGGAACAATTCACGTCTTTTAAAGGTAATTTCCGGCAGGTCGCGGCACAGAATGGAAAAGTTTCTTTCCAGCTGTGAAGCCTTGAATGTTGTAGCCAGATTATTATTATTATTATTTATTTTTTACAGCAAACAGTTCTGCTGACAAACAAATGCTTTGTGAATGCCTTAGCTACAGATGAAAACTACGAGGCCAAGTTAGTGTTGTCAACTTAGAATTACGGCCTGGTAATAGCTCGGTAAAACACTGCAGCTGCATAAAACATCTCTTCTACAAATGAAGAACTATTCCATGCAATGTGGAGGTTGAAAGACTAAGATCTCTAATGCTGAAAAGAAATCTGTTTACTTATAGCCTGTTTTAATAGGTTACAGATCCATTAAGAACATCAGAGCTCTGATTTTTAAACGCACAGGAAGACCCAAGAGAGTAATCCGTAAAATCTTTTCTCTTTTCAAACTCCATAGTATCTAATCCTCATTTTTATCTGAACAACCCATCATGCCAAGTGCTCTTTAACTAAGTACTTCTGTTTCCACTGACAGAAAAAAATTTACCTGAAAATGTCAGGTCCTCTTGTTCCTCCTGTGCGTTTTTCCATTGGACCCAGTTCTTCCAGGCGTTTACCCCGTACATGTACTTCAGGGTCATCCCAGAAACGGAGCATCCCGGGTAAGAGCCCTGCACCAGATTCCTGGGCTCTACAGAAACCACAGACTTCTTCCTTCCCTACAGGCAAACAACCAAATCAAGATGAATATGCATGTAACAAGCTCTTCGTCTCTGAATGCTTAACTTAATGTCAGCTGTTGTGCTGCCACTGTAACAAAATCCTACTCTCACCACAGAATCTGAATGGATATACATGTATTTTTAGGATGTGGATAAATATTAACCACACTTTACAGAAAAAGGTGCAATAAGACACAGTAATTCTCACTGTGATAAACAGGCACAGAAATAGATTCCTCTCTAGCTACACGAGAATAAAAATGATTCTTTGCTGTAGATTATGACACTGCTTAAAAGACTTCTCTTTTGGAGTTTTTTGAGATGTTCCACACTTAAAAAAATGTTCTGCACTAAAGAGAGCAATTTTTCTACCTTGTTGCAGAGGGGGAAGAAGGAAAATCTTATCTCATATAGCAGAACAGGAAAAAATATACAGCATATTTAAATGGAATTCTTATTTTCCCCCTGGAGCGCTATGTTTTTTTTACTTCTGAGAACAAGCACACACAGCATGTTAATGGAACAGGCGTCCAGAAGCACTTTCTTACCCGTCTCTTTGGCTGTGGGAAGCCATCTCTGTGTCTCCGTCTTGCTCGTGAACGTGAATGCACACCCAGTCCTTTACTGAGAGGGTCAAATGAGTCTGAAGTCAAATCAACACCATTAAGAGTTTAATTATCTGATTTAAGAGCCCAGGCAGAAGTGTCACTTAGACACTATGGAATAGCTTACAGCTGGCAATTGCACCTGTATATTCAAATAATGCTTCACCTTTGAATCATTAGGCAATATATGTACCTTCTGTATAAAGTAAGTACATTCACAGAGGAGAGAAAAAGCCTCTTTCCCAAAGAGGGGGTGCACTTATTCAGGAAAACCTATATTCTTCTGCACCACTCCCATGGGTTGTATCTAGGGACACAGAAGCAGTAATTCAAAGGAATCAGCAAGGTGACCTGCTGCTCCTGCTGGGGGGCCTGTGGAATGCTGCCTTTAAAGGCAGCAATAATAGTTTTTAAATAGTAACTTACTAATAAGTAGAACATATATATTACTGCAGCTATCAATATCCAGTTTTACACACATACCCTTCATGAGCTGACTGCTGGTCCAATGCCTACTCAGAAAATTATGTGTGCTTTCATTTCTCTTCATGTTATACGGACCTGATGGAAAATCTGCCTCCAGGTCCTGTTCCACATCGCCTTTGGAGAACTGCTTCAGCTCTGGCTCCGGCTCTGGCAGGGTGTTTGATCGTAAGGTGTAGTGATTTAACTCCTCCTCCCAGCTGTGTGGGGTGGACACTGCTTCCGACTCCAGATCTCCACTGTAAGTGCTGCCTTGGTCTGCAATGAGAGCAATCGGATATACCGGGTGCTACAGGAAAGAGGAGTTTGCAAGAGAAGATACAGCAGGGTCAAAATCTGTTTGCAATAAACCAAAATAATCCAACTGACCTTTCTCAAATATCTTGGGATCCAAGAAGAGCTCATGCTCCGATGATTGAGATCCTTTAGAAAAAGAAGGAAATCTGTATCTACAAATGACTGACAAGTGACATAACTAATACAAAATGCTTTGAACACCAAAAAGCTACATATTAGGTCATAATACTAACACACACCATGCCTCTTCTCCTCCACTAGAGTTCCCCCAACAGCTTTCTACCTTGGTGATGCTGTTACGGGAGAAGCAGAAATGCAGAGCTAACCCATGTTTGCTTTTCCAAACACTTCCACCCCTCCATGTTTGTTATCTGAGTCATCTGTAGACGTGTTAGAATTTTGTCGATTTCTTTTCAGCTTGTTCCACTTTTATTACATGGGATGATCACTATTTGACACATTCTAACCTCCATCACCCTCCAAGAATCCCCCATAAAAAGAGTGATAGGAAAATATTCTTGTAAAACAGCTGCTCTGCCTTTTTGATTTTGACTCCTGCTAATGCCTGATGTACTGATCTGGACATTACTACCCCTACCAATCTGTCAACAATAGTCAAACCAGCAACTAAGACCAGGGAGAGGGAACACAAAGACATTTAAACCACTGCCAGTCCCCAGTAGGTAACGCGGGTTCCACGTTATGTGCAGCTCTACTGGGTATCGACTGCCAAACCCCTGTGAAATTAGAAAAACTTCAGAAATCTGCAAAGACAACCAGGACCTGAGATGGGAACTATGTAGGAAGAGTGAATCAATCTCAAAAGAAAGCACGTTTTCAAAACAAAGAACAGGATATTGCACACAGAGACAAAGCTATCTCTAATACCCAGTTCAGCTGAATTCCCAGAAGGCCGCCTCATTTTAAAAGGATAAGTCATCAAAACTGCTGAGACATGATATAAACATTATAGTCCTGTCTAGGTTGGCACTTCACCTACATGAACACTTTTATTGTGGAAAATAAATGTTGGTAAGACAACAGGACCATTTAACTTGCCGTGCCTAACTGGGAAGCAGCCAGTATAGACCCTACATCTATTTTTCTATCTATTTTCCATGATGAGAGGATCCCCATCTCACTGCGTTCTGTTTCCTTCTTAAAAACATACCACCATGAGAGTGTGTTTTGTCTTTCTCCTCATCTTCTGCAATCATTTCTGCCATCTGAAGGAGATCAGCTTCAAACTGATTTGTGGGAATCTTTTCCTTGATGTCCTGAATAGTTTCAACGATTTTATCAGCATTATCCAGGGTAGTGGGGAAGAGCATGGGAACTGGGACCTACGGAACACGTGGAAAATTAATTAGAGCATGTTTGGGGCTGAAGGAAAGGAGACTCCTCTCATTTCATCTTACATCTATTTTAGGAGTACTAAATTTAATTTTAAAGTGACTCCAGACTGGACAATTTGTTTCATTTCTGCAATAACCCCACAGACTGGTAGTTTTGTGTGACAATGCGTAACCCAACATGATGTGATAAGGAAAGAAATGGCTTCAAGGACTGCAAATACCTCTTGCCTGACTAGTCACAAATACCAGTGACACTGCTCCCTGTCCTGTGCAGAACCAAGCCCATAACCCAGTTCTCCAGTGAAATGAAGCACAACTTACAGGTACTGGCATCCCGAGTGGAACCGGTGTGTACTGAGTGTAGAGGTGAAGGGGCACTGGCACAAACACTGGTACAGGAACAGGTACCACAACAATCTGGGGTTGAACTTCTTTTTCTTCTATCAAAAACAGAACAAACCAAAAGTTGTTTAAGCCATATGACTGTCCACCCTCCAGAGGGTCCGTGATAATTGTCTGGCCTTGTGTTTGTCACTGTGGGCACAGCACCACGTCTTGGTTCACAGTCACCTTTTGCTTTAGCTTTGCTGCAATAAGTCTTAATAGTAGAGTTTGTAAATAAACAGCACAGTGACCACACACGGGAATGAGGGGAAGGGAAGAGTGGAAATAACTATCAACTACATCCAGGTAAGTGGTGTGTTGCTGTGATTATCTCACAAGTAACTACAAGACCATAAAGAAGGTACCATTAAAAAACTTAACTACAATCTTCCCACTTAACTTTGTCTTCCTCATTAAGAGTTTTACACCAACACCAGATACTCTCCCTTCTACAGCAACAGTGATGACAAAGCCACTCCTCAATGCCAGACTGAACTAGGGAACAGCCTTTGAAGGTGTTTCTGTTTCCTCCTGCCCAGAGAAGGTGCTTAGAGCAAATACATATCTAATGAAATTATCTTGGAAATAGAGACTTAATTTTCAGATGTTCTTAAAATCTGTATTGAATAATTAAAGGAAGTTGAGAGTCGAAACAGTCTTTGAGAAGTCATGCACTTTAAAGCGAGTCCACTCTTGTGGCTTGTGCTGTCAGAGCTAAGAACTCACAAATTCTGGCCTGAGGAAAACAACTTCCCTGCGTAGCCTTTTGCGTGTCACGTAACTATTACACTTCATTTTGCACAGTGAAGACAACTGCAGGATGTTGAGCTAAATCTCAAGATTCATCACACAGGAAGCTTTAAGGATTGAAAAGAATGGCAAATGTTTTACATCTGTAATTATTTAAGGTTTGAAAGTACATTTTGAAGTATTGTCTGGTACGTAAATCATGCGTTACTCTCTCAACTGCAAGAAAGGCTGTTCTAAAACAGGTAGGAGATTCGATACGTACCTGTCTGGCATTCTTTGTTTTGTGTGTGGGGTTTGCAGGAGGTGGCCTTAGTCTGTGTGATGGGTTTGCACAATAGTGCCTTGTTTTTTAGAAGCCTGGGCGGTTGTGAGGGTGGCAGCTTTAGGGCATCTGTCTGAGTACTAGCCTGTTGGGAAAAACACAAAGGAGGGCAGAGTCAGTATTGGTTTGAAGGACAGCGCAGTTCTGTGCAATCTCCCTCTACTAAGGGAGGTTGAACAATTGAAAACTGCTGATAGAAAACCATCATTCAAAAACTATTGCAAAAACAGCGTGCTAATGTATTTGGCACTTTCTGGTCTTCACCTCAATTTACTTTACTCAACCAACAGGCTTTTCTTCTGTTAGCAGTGGAGTGAGCAAGGCTGCAAGTATGTTTGGTTTCAAACAACCTCTATAAACTTTTGACCCTGGAATGTTACTGATGGCAAGGGTTTCACGAGGACTTACACTACGATTCTTTGGACAACTATAATTTTGGTTGATACAGATAACCAAAAAAACTTAGTGAAGTGATGTGAAACTACTGAAAAGCAATTCAAGTAAGAAATAAACACAAACACTGGCAGTATCAGTATCACTTCCTGATTACACACAGACCAACTGTTTGTGTTTGTATGAAGGTGACGCGCTGTTAACTAGCGCTTTGAGTCGTGCACTCACACATCAGGATCTGCTTCGTTAGGGAAAGTTCATACTCTAATCCATAAATGACACTTCAGCTAAAAGCAAGGGTGTCACTCTTCCAGAACATAAGAGCCACACTATAAAACCTTCATCTTTTAAGAGAGTTGTGAGCTGCACAAGGCATACCTCAAATTGCTCAAGAACGGGAACTCTAGGAGCCGTTCCCAGATAAGAAGTGACGATGGCTCCCCACAGCTCTGTCACCGCACTACCTGGGACTGGTCCCCTTCCTCCCACGCTAGTCCTTTTGACACCACATCCCACTTCTGGCCACAAAAGGTGGCCTCAAGTACAGAAGCCACACAGGAATTGCTTGAGAACTACAACCACCTCAAGAGCTCCAATTTGACGAGCTTTATCTTAAAACATCTAATCAATCCGCCAGTGGACACAAAAAGACGTTACACCACACAAGCTCTATGCACTTTATAAAAAGCATCTGCAAAGTGGATGAATGTTAAATCCCAATCACAACTAGGAAAAGCAGTTACAAAATGATGGTGCAAAATTCTTGGATACTTTACTTGTTATTGATACAATCTGGGCCAAAGTGAGAAAAAGAGTCTCTTGTAAAACTTACATCTCCTATTATTTTTGCTGTCACAGTAGGGACTGCACCTGTGAAGAAAAAAAAACATACAACAGCCTTTGTATTTATCATCAAGGACCATAATCTATGCTCTACCGAGGTCAAGAGAAAGAATTCCCAATAAAACTAATACCCTGGGGTATGTACATTAATTTAAGTCTTTATTTATACCTAGGGAAAGAAGGAAAAAACTGTAACCACCTGCACTGATGTGGAGCATAATGCAGGAGAGGCTGCTGTCCTCAGTGGAAAAGGTCCCTGAACAAATCCAAATGTTCAGGGATAGGCATTTAAAAAATACAAGCATTGTATTTAGCAGCCTTACCCTGTAAAACATTGTTGGAGTTCACGGTAGGCTGGGCCGCAGGGGTGCTCGCAAGGGACACCACGTTTGCTATGACAGGGGTCGAGTCCTTTCTCAGAGAAGGAGGGCCTGAGGAGGAAGCCGGTGTCATGGAAAGGTTTGCTGGAGAGAGTGAACAGAAGAAAACTAAAATAAGCATAAGTTCACTTAGAACGTAGCATTTCTGAAAAAACACCCACCCTCCAGACGAAAAAAAAAACCTCCAAATTCCCTGCTGTGTGAGAAGGAAATGTAGGTGTCAAACCACAGCGTTTTGGTTTAAATAGGAACTGGTTCCACAAGCAAATTTAAGCTGTTTTTCCAGTCACTGAAACGTTTCAAAAGTTCATCACAGCAGCAAAGCAGCTTTCTCTGTGTACTAGTACGGGCATTACAGCAGCACCCAGGAGACCAGAGGGCTGGAGGCCTCACTGTGCCTGGCACCAAACATACGTAGCGTACAGTCAAGACAGATAATCAGTGAGGTGAACTTCATGAGGCTCTCACAGTTACAGAATTCTTAGGTTCTTTCCACTTGAAAGCATCATGCACTACCATCACATTACCATGGGTGACCACATTTTGTCAAAAAATGGTGTTCTGAGGCACCTCGTTACCCTGGCAGCCCCCAGTTCAGAGAGATGCCCAGAGGCCAGTTCTGGTACATTGAAGGTGCCCCTGGGGAAGGTGAAGCAGCCCCACCACACCTTCATGGTATAGGTATGGCCTGAAAGGATAAAGTTACCTCTATATTACCCTCCATCAGGGAAAACAGCTCCCACCAAGGCAAGCAGCAGATGTGCACAAAGCTGAAGAGCTGAATATGGCCTGGTGCCTACTATAAACTTCCAGTTAATACTCTGTACTGGACCATGGGTACCTCACTGTCGCAGTCACCACCACTCAGCGGGGGATTATGCTCCTCTTTAGGACCAGTGCTATTCCTGCCCTTTGTTTCGCTTCCTCTTTCTGTCTTTGTGTCTTCCTTTCTTCCCTTTGCACCTACAGTTCCTCACAGTCCCTATTCTGCAGGCTTCACTCCCACCTGCCTTCCCATTCCACCTGCTACAACAGTGAGCAAGGAAACAGCTACAGCACACGTTAATCTCAGCATCAATACTTCAAGAATCAATACTTTGTGACACAGAAGTAGTAACTCTTCATGTGCCTCCAGACCACACAGAACTGGCTACTTTAGTTCATATATGGAAGTCTGTTCTGTATTTACAATATAACTCCACTAATTTCACCAATTGACTGCTTTTTGTTACATGAACATTAACGTTTTTTTGTGTCTGATCAAGTACAGGAGACAAGCTAAGGATTTAACATGTCTTCAACAGATACCAGTTCATTTTACCCCAACAAAAATGGGTCTTTCTTTTATGAAAGTGATTGAAAAGTAAGTGCTTTCACTTCACCTTCCTTAAAACCCAACCTAGATTTGGTTTATGTCTCACCTCATACCTGCAGAAGTTTGAAATTGCCTAAAGTAAGAGAGAAATTTAAACCTGAGCCCATTCGATGGCAATGGGCAAGCCCCCCAGCTGAGGGTCTATCCCAAAAAGTTCAACGAATCGAGTTTCCGAATGCACATTCCTACCAAAGGGCACGGCTGTTCCCAGGCTGCTTTACCTGTGTTGTTTGGGGGTGGAGGGTCAGAAACGCTCTGCTGGTTACAGAACAACAGAATACAAAGTAGGTTGCAAAAATGCTTGATCTCCCCTTGCCATTTCATGGACTCGCTGAGTTTCCCTTGTCTCTTACAACCATCACACTTTGCCATCTAGGAAAAGGGAGGGAGGGGGAAATTAAACACGCTTGTCAACAACGAGCACGTGTACAAAAACCTCTTTGCACCCTGCTCAGCCAACTACAGCATAAAGAAATCTGTAAGACTGCATCATTTCTGCAGGGTGATAGAGCAGAACCATCAGTGTCTGTCTGCCCACAACCCCTACTAGGTATTCTCTACATAAAAACTGATGCTCAGAAGTGAAGGATTTACTCATCTCTCACATATAGACAATATATTCCATGGACACAGACATCAGCTACAGGCAGCTCCTAATTTACAAAGGCTCTTTTGCTCCCATGTTTCCATTCTAGAGGACACTACATGAGAATATTGCTTACCTGGTAAAACAAGACTGTGAATTTCGACATGCACTCCTCTGAGCAAAATTCCTCCATTTTTCCCCCAAAGTGATTCTGGACCAGTTTGGGGGAAGTCTGTAAACAGTAACTGCACATTTTACAGTGGTTTCCCCAGCGTTTAGCCAAATCGTGTTTATAGAGCAGTTTACAACCTAAAAGAAGAGAAAGCAGCAGGAAAACAAGAGCATCCTTTAATATCAAAATGATGTTTCCTTGGCAGTTCTAGTTCTTGTGTCTAGTTAATGGCATGCTGAAACATACCATTAAAGTGTTAAGTGTGAACAAAGTGCTGTGACTCCAAAAAAGTCTTCTGCTTCTTTAGGTTTCTCTTAGTGTCACTAATAACATCAGGGCAAAAACCACTTCTGACTTGATTGATCTGAGACACAGCCTTGCCCTTTCTTACCTTCACTACAGAATGTCTTATCGATGCCCGAGAACCGCACCGTCTCCTTGATAATCTTCTCAATTCTGCAGTATTCACACAATGCCATTACGCTGCTCCTCTTCTTATAATCATCACAGCAGGTCTTCCCACAAAACTGGAACATTTTACCCTGCAACACACCCAGAACGTTTGGGTTTCAATGCTTCACGTGCCACATAATGTATTTTAATAGTTAATAAAACCCCAGAATGTTATTTGTGCCCTTGGAAATCAATAACAGGAAGCACTAGCGAGTGACTCTCCCCATTTACCTTCATAACAAAGACAACACAATTTTCTGCAGAAAGTCCTTACCAGTGTCCTTTGTCTTGGAATTAAAAGGGTCATCTCTGGGACTAAGAATCAGGAATGTGCACACCTAGCCAGGCAATCATAGAGTTTGGGGTTTTGGGAGGCTTTTTATTTTTTTCTGTTTTTAAGACCAAATTGCTAGCATCAGTATTAGTTTTGATAATGGTTAAATGATACCAAAATCAGTTCCCAATTCCTCCACAGCAGGACAGAGTAAGCAGAGCAGTACTGAGAGACCACTGCAGAGAAGCTACAATTTCTTGGGTTTCTGTTAAGAAATACAGCCTTGAAAAGTCCAAATCTTCATTACCTTGTAGTCGAGCAGCTCGGGTTTGGTTGCAAACAATCTGTTACAGTGCTGACACCTGAGTTTTACAACAGGGCGGGCAAAAGTGACTTGCTGGGACTGGGCAGCTAGCCTCTGGAGACCAGCTGCAGCTGAGCTGCTCATGGAGCTGGGGGACACCGTCGAGGTGGTGCCACTGGCCGACACCGTCGCCCCTGAGGGAATGCTTACAATGACTTGACCTTGTGACAGAGGTACCACCGAGGAGTTCATTCCTGCCGGCTTGTTGAACAAATTCTGCAGGAAAGCAAAGTGAGGCACAGGAATTTATTTTACAGTATTACACGTTTTACCCGACATCCCAGCTATTTGCTCCATCAATTCAAAAAATTAAGCTAAGAAGAAATCCTAAATGTCACACCTGAAAAGCTACTACACAACTGTAGCTGCAAAAATTGCGTATGCTCCCGTCTGACATAGCCAAGTGATACTGAGGGTTTGCTGAAGTTTTACAGCTGTTGCACTGAACTTGAACACCTGAGGGTGAAACAGAGAAGAAAAAGTCACTTAGGCAACACCAAGCTGCCTTGCAGACAATTGTGCACTGTGCACACAAAACCAGAGAACGTGAACGACAAGCTGAGATGCAGGGAGAAACCCAAGATGAAGTTTCTACAGATCCAGAAGCAGACACTGCAGCTGCGGTGCCTGGTGTTTGCCAGATCCTTTAATTAATCTCCCAGCATCCCCAGGATGTCAGTAAGCATTTTTCTACTTTACAAGAAAAATAGCTGAGACAACGTTTGCAACATCGGGCAGAGGTAACTGAGCTCATCACCCTGGCAATGAGGACAGTCCCAGCAGTGGGATGGCACACGGCCACAGACGTGGATTTGTCTGCTGAGAAACCCACCAGCTGCTCTTGCAAGAGCAGAAAACAGAGTAAGGTTTATTACTACCATGTTTAAGCCTTCTAAAAAGCAAAGCTGAAATGGTTGTGCTGTCACTGTTCGGTTTATCTATGGTGGAAAGTCCTTATGTTCCCATCCCAGCACCTCTCTTTAAAAAACAAAGAAGCCACTTCCCACCCCCTAAAAAAAAAATATAATTCTTCACTTAAAACAAACTAAGTTTGGATATAAGCCACATGAAATTAGGCCTCTAAAGAAGTAAAAGGATAAACATACCTGCAGAAGTAACCATTTTTACTCTGTATGCTGACAAGCAGTTAACAGAGCAAAACAGCTCAGTTTTTCCCAAGTTATTTGTGCTCTCGATCATCTCGGCTGAAGATCTCAAAGATTTACACAGTGTGCAAGGTGTAATTTTAGCTGACTTCTGTGGAAACATGGAAATCCATCACTCATTTGTACCTTAGTATTTTTATTAACCTGGAAATGAATCACTATCATACAAAACCTGCAGCAAAGTGACTGCCAGTGCTCTCGACACAGCACAGATTTTACAGCTGTGTTATTTCTGAAGAAGATTTCAGGATAAGCACTACCTTTGCAGATGAGTTTGGATGGCACCCGGGTGCCAGGGCAAAGGCCTCCCAGTGCAAACCACATTGTTGTGCTGTAGTAACACAGATCATTCAACATTTGTGCTGAGAAGCAACATTTTGCTTAGGATTTTTAATTCATCAGCTACATATGTAGGCAATGCTCCCGTTTAACAGATGAGAAAGGAAACAGAGAGGGGGAGGTTCCTCTCTAACACACAACACCCCAGGAACTATCAGAATGTATCTGACAATTGAGTTGAATGCCTTTTAAAAATCAATAAAAAATAGGTAAGAATTATAAGCTTTGAACATAGTTTATTTTCAGGAAGACTAACTTATATGAGCTTTTGATGTGAAATGCAAAAGCAGCATGAAATCCCCCGCTCCTTTCCAGATTATTTAATTTAATTTCCAGATTTGTTTCTGAGGACAACTAATGTTGTAGGTAATTTTCTGGATGAAACACTTTTACCAGATTTTTTTAAATCCATTAGGCCTTTCTTGGCCTAAGTGGCCTGAATAATGGGGTAGCAGAGTCACGTCACAAAATGAAGTTACACTATCTTATCAGAGGGCAATTTTTCCTGAAGTAATTGCGTTAAAATAAGTCAGTCAAAAATAATTGAGCCATTAGAATAAATTACAGTTCTTTCAACCGCTCAGCTTTTTAAGAGGCTCCACTATAATCAAAATTTAAATATTAAACATTTAAAAGTTATAATCAAAATTATCAACTAATTATTACTTTCCCTCTCCACGTAATTCAAATGCTACAATTTAACGGAGAATACTCAAACAGGGAGAGCATTTCAACGGCTGAAGAAAGTCACAGTCCTCTGCTGCTGAGCAGTCCCTCTGCGTCTCCTCTCCCCCTGGAATAATCTCCTTGGCTTCCCTGAACCTCAGAACCGGCGAGCAGTATTTGGGGAAAAGGAGTTGTCTTATACTAAGGTATTCACTGAAATAATCAGCCAATAAACTGAGTGTGCCTTAAAAAAAAAAACTCAAATGTACAAATGCATATTTTTAATATTCTGTCAAAATATACCTGCTTGTACGCTGTCACGCAGGAGGAACTGCAGAACTTTTTGGACTGTCCCTCTATCTGAAGCACGTGGCACTGGCCAGAGCCGCTGTAGCAGTAGCCCCCGCAGTTCTCGCAGCAGTTCATGGTCAGGTTGTTGGCCGAGCGGAACTTGGAGAAGCAGGCGTCGCTGCAGAGCTTGTGCACAACGTTCTGGTAATTCACCTCGTGCCTGATCTGGAGGAAGAGAAAGAATATGTAACAAGGACAGCAAGGATACGTACATTCGTTTCTGAGACAGCAACTTGCCCCGATCTGAAGGAAATTCAACGGAAAACGGAGTTTGCAATTACCACGGCATTCTTCTGGCACATGCTGCACTTGGTTGAAATGCTGTTGGTGTGAATAGTGACAATAGGTTTCCTCTTCAGTTCATAGGTAGAAAGACAAGACTGGCTGCAGAAATCCTTACTGGAGTTTGTATTGTCAAACTGGGCAGTGATTACATCCTTTGGATTTAGAATGTCTCTATGGAAAAAAAGAAAAACAGACAAACAAAGAGATAATTAATGTTGGTTTCATGTCAACTTGCTGTCCTCTCTTCTTCTGCAGACTAAACATTCTCTACAAGAGGGTAGATTCATTTAATTTACAGCTTTTCTTTTTGTTGATCTAAGTACCCAACTTAGTATTTCTTTTTCCTATTAGGCAAATAGTTCAGAAGTACAATTCTCAAGGAGGTATGTTGTGAAATGCTTTGCCCCTGGACTTAGGAGTGACCTATAAATACATCGAGCTCTATCATTAAATCATGTCAAAAGGAACTGGGCAAAGATAACTGTTTCACACAGTTTTTACTAAAAAAATTAAAATAATAGAAAGCAGGATATGTGGAATAATTCCCTTTAACAATGAAAATACCAATCATAATGGGGTAGGGAAAAACAAAAGGTCACAATTCCTAATCACCATGCAGTTCAGAGCAAAACACTCTGACCAGGATTGTAACTTCCCATCTCTCATATCCCCTCTATAATTACGTTTATTTGTTGCTGGATTTAACACACGGAACTTTCTCCTTATCTCTTCTTTCTTTTCAAACAATCACAGAAAAGTTTCAAAGTCCTTAATTAAAAAAAAAACTAGGAGGAAATGTGTAGATAATTTTCTTGGTGAGAAGGATGCCTCCTTCTCACTTGTCTTGTCAGAGACAAACCACTTTTAAACAGAACAAAAGCAAATTACAGCCAAGACTCCCGAACTTTATTGCAAGGCCTTTCCACACAGAGACAGCAGTGAAAAGACTAATTAACCAAAGTCTCCAGTTTAAGTTCAGCTGACCTAGTAAAAGTGAAAGTAATAAATCTGTTGTTGAAGAAATGATGAACAAAGCAGCATTCCTTTTGCAAATTAACTTTCATAACTGAAAATCAGACGTGTGAATAATTCTCTGCTATAAATAGACTGCAGCACAATCACTCTGCAAAGTTAGTTATTTGCCTCGAGTCACTGATATAGTAATATGGCACCTGAAAAGAGTCAGCCACAAAGGTCTCCTTTTGCTAACTTGGAGACATTAATACAAATGAACACAAAATGTTAACAATTGATGCGTTTTCAAAGCTAAGGTTCAGGCCTGTGTTTCCAACAGGACTGTGGAAAATGCAGATCAACTTTTCTGGAGAACTTTGTCCAAGCAGGCTCAGGAGCAAGTCTCACCTTCCCACTCTGGGTCTGGGTAGAAACTCCTACTACCTGAAAAACTCAGTTCTCAGTAAATTTAATCTCTCTGCATGAAATGAGAGCTTAGCCACGATTCAATAACAGCAGCAGTGACGTATTTTGAAGAGCTAAAACCTAAGCTTGCGGAATGGAGCCAGACTGGAAAGTTACATTTTTTTGAGAATCTACGGAAATATCCTGCCTCAAACATATTAATTTACCCGTGGTTTTATTGCATTTTAGAGATTTGGTAAATCTATTTTCATCTAGAAGAAATAACCCATAAAATATTTTTTTCAAATGTACTTTTGTTAATGGTTTTGCTAGTGCAATGACATTTTAAAATGGCAGGAAAAAGTAGTACTTTTGCAAACACAGCTCATTTAAATAAAAAAAAAGACAAGATGCACACTTCACAACAGAAGCTTTTAAATCTATGTGTATGTAAAATCCAATTAATTAATTGGAACTGAAAGCAGACAAATATGGTTATTGTTAACACAGCCATGATTTTTTTAAAGGGAGGTTAACAGAAGTGGCAGAGAGAGTTTGCTGTGTGAAAAGAGAATCAAAGCTTTCCATTATCTCTTTGAGTATCAATTATTACAAGAAGAAATGAAACCACTGTCCTACTTTGAGCAGCTTGAGCAGGTTTTCTTGGTAGAAGCTGGTGGGCGAGGAGCTGGGACGGTGTATCCAGTGAGGCACAGTGTGGAGCAGAAGAGCTGGGTCGAGCCTTTCCTCTGGTACGCGGTTTGCCCCTTCTGCAGGATTTTTTTACAGCCAGAACAGGAAACCCGAACAGCTGTGGTTGGAACTGAAGGCAGCATTTTACTCATGCCAGGGGATGCCACAGCAGGCTGGAAACCTGATGACAGCTGTGGAGCTAAAAAAGAAAAAAAAAAAAATCACAGATAAAACATAGAGTAACTGTTATATATGTATTACATATAATTCACTTGTGTGCAGGGGGCAAGCACGCAGCTTATGACTTTATTTGGGTTGCCAGGGTCTAAGGGAGAATTAAATAGCAGATGAACTCTCCATAAATACATGCCCTGTGCCCCATTTTCTGCATAGTAGATTGTTTCAACAGCTCTTAAGTCTGAGAATGCACTTTAACATCCCTTTCACGTTCAATTTTCCTGTGCCTAAAAAATACTCTGAATTTCATTCTCTTTAAAACAAACTACCTGTTTTTTTCCTACCGGGGTCAGACACAGCAAATGAAATGCAGAATAACTGCAAGGTTATATGCAAAGGGGAGATATTTTGCAGATTTAAATAAAGTTAGTCTTGCCTATTTCTTACCAAGAGGACTGCCACTGACTGAAAATACAGCACTGATTTTCAGCTCCCCTTCCTGAGATTTTGGCTGTTGGCCGTACTCCTGAAACAAAGGGAAAGGAAAAGGAGAAAAAATACACGTATGTAATAACAGGTGACATGATTGCCAGTCTTTCATAACACTGTATTGAATTTTAAGGTGCAGGAAGGCAGGAGTGAGTCCCTTATGCCTGCTCCAAGGGCCTGGGACACGGGTGCTGCTCCAGGAGCACCAGGCACAGACCCTGCTCGGAGCTTCGCAGAGAACTACAACCAGGGAAAGAGAAAAGCACAGCTGCCTGGTGCAGTCCCCTTTCCTGCTGTGCTCCAGGACACCTCAAGCATTTGGCCAAAGCTTAAGAAAATCTCAGCTTTCCACTCACACCAGTGCTCCTTCTGGAAGTGATTTGCAGCCCTTGACCCTACTCTGTGAAACGTGCTTTATCTTCCTGCTCATAGATGGTAACGGAGAAACGGAGACTGGGACCTGGGAGAAGCGGCCTGCACTTAACCACGAGCTACAGACCTTGGAGGAGCATCAGGTGAAGCTCCACAGCAGATCTAAGTCCTCACCATCCCCAGTCCCTGCTCAGGCCCGTTTCCCCGAGAAGGGAATCACCTCACGTTTTCTACAGGATGAGAAAATCCCTCCAGACAGTCACTGGTGGAATAGCTGACGCTCTCAATTACTAGCTTACTCCACCGCAGCTATTCATACTTTTGACACTGTGCTTTCTGCCCTTCCTCTCCCTGGAAATCTGAACCATAAAGCAGATTTTAACACTCTACATGTAAATCTTAATAGGCTGAAAAGCATAATCTCTTGGAACTACAGAGATGATAAGATTTAACCTACTTACAGTCATCTGAGAGCAGCGAGGGCATGATGTCATGTTATGACTGAGCTAAATTCGGGGCTGCTGTCTGGCTGCAAGGTAAGCCAATTCTCAATCACTGCTTCTCAGTGGCAGCAAACTGCTCCCTCGGCTTAAGCCATCCCCTAAAATCACACACTGACATCCATAAAAGACACGCTTAAACTTAGCGCTTCTCTTACTCCTGCGGGGGAATTGTAAGTTTCTATACTAAGACAACCAAACTAATTCTCAACAGGTTTCCCAGGAGAAAAGGCGATGGTATTCCCTCATCCTGGGAACCACCAGCCTGAAACCTTCAAATCTCAGGTAAGAGAAGGTTTTAAGCTGTGTGTGAGTCTGCCGCAACCATAGGTTTTAAAGCACCATGGTTTATTTTTACTATTACAACTGTAAACCCAGTTATTTCCAGAAATACAGTTTTTAAAGCATTTTAACTGCAGTTTTATCCTTAGTCAATACAAGTAAAAGAAATGGAAGCAAACCCTGACATCAACTGTGCGTGACCAAGCAGAGTTTCACAGCAGCGTAACGGCCCTGCAAGCCAAGAGCCTTCAGCCCCAGCTACGGGTTACAGCAAGAAATGCTCTTATCTTTCAGGATGCATGAAAAAACCCACGAACCCCCACATTAATTCCAATCTAAAAAGGAACCAAAACAAACTTTGATCACTTCTCATACTTTTCCAGTATCAGGCAGAGTTGATAATTACAGGATTTGACTCCAGGAATTAATATTTTGAAGAATGCGATATTTGATATTTAAATTCTTCGAGTCTTCACTTGTACTTATTAATATGACCTTTGATAACCACAGACATCTTGCATTGCATTCCACACAAATCCACACAGCAGATGCCATCTCGGGAGGACAAAACACACAGATTCAACTAATCTACACGTGGTTTGACATTATAATGCTTAAGGAAAAAGGAAAAAAAAACAAGAACGATCTCACGGACACTGAACAAATCAGAAGGGCAGTGAAATCTGCACAGTCTCAACTATTTAGCTTGCTTCTTTATTTTATTAAGCCAAAAATATTATGGGAAAAGAAGAAAAAAAGGAAGACAGGCCCAAGGAGAAGAGGAGGGACAGCAAGAGTACACAGAACGGTGCTAGAAAAACTAACACCTGCACAAGACCCAGCTCCCCAGCATCGATGCAAGCGGGATGATCGCCTCGGGAAGCTCTGCACACCTTTAACTGCACCTAAAGATCATCCAGAGACCCCAACGTTAGCAGTGAGGGATCAGGAATTGCAACCCAGCCCATGCCCCTGGTGTCACACAGCAAACCAGTGGCAAAGGGATGGGTCAGAGCTCGGCAATCCGTGTCCCAGCACCGCTCCATCCGCAGGTCAGGCTTCCTCCGTTTTGCAATTTACTGAACTTTTACCCACATTGTCATAAAAAAAACCCCCACATCAGTCCCAAATGAGAAAGTCACTTAAACACACGCTTAAATTGACTTCACTGCTGCATACACACTTAAATATTTTGCCCTCTAAGTGTTAACCTAAACCAACAAACCACTGTGCTCGCCAAGAGAACCTTTAAGAGGGAAGCAGCAGCAATGGCACTGTTTCGACTGCACAGCTCTGACTGAGGCTACTCGCAAACTTTCCAGTAAAACGTGCTTTACATTTTCTTCCCTGGTGAGACCAAGTTGAGATAAAGTGTCTACATTGCCACGGACTTCATAATTAAAGCTTTACAGCACTTCGCTGTGTCTCTAACTGAAAAGCAAAACATTTGCAGCGACACGGTAACATGACATCAAAAAGCTGGGGGTTGATTTTCAGGGTAGTGTGTATATATATATTTTTATATATATATATAAGAGGGAAAAATTCTTCTACTACACTACGATCTCCAAGTTAGATTTCGGTCAACAAACCAAATAAATTGCGGAATTTACGTCCAGCTTATGTGGTCAGCTGTCAGACCAAAATGAGAAATGCAATGGGAAACTTACCTCGGAATTATCAGGTTCATCTTTAATTTTGTCTAACAGTCCCTGCTGTGGGGCCATAGCTTTATCATATTCGTCATCCAAAGGCTCCTCCTTAATTCTAATATTTGGTGCAAAGGAATTCCCCAGCTCTTGTCCAATAGATTCCTTACTAGAAAATAGGTAGCTAGACTCCTGAAACAATAATATGAAAAAGAATTCACCCTCCTGCATCTGCCATGAGGAGCTGGGCTGCTGCCAAGGGGAGTTTCTGCTGCAGACCAAGAGAAATGGGTCCTGCCACTGGACGGTGGGAGAAACGATGGGCAGCAGTTGCTGCCTCCATCTCCCTGCAGCACCCTCGGTCACCCACCCCCAATCCTCGTCACTCCTCTGGCCAAAGCAGAAGCCGCCCAGCTCTCTCTATGTTGGTTGTTCAGTGGGGGGAAATTCGGCTCTTTGGGCAGCATCTCCTGTGGATACAGCTCTTCCCTGTCTCAGCTGGAAAAAAGGCAGCAGGTGGGACGGACGCATCCAGGTCTAGATTCGGCTCACCGCTCAGTCAGACCATGCTGAACAACAACAGCTACCAAAAGAATCCTCAATCCAAAGACAGGGTCAGCAAAATTTTACAAAATCATATGCACTGTTTAAGTAGCAAAGATGTCTAAGAGTCAGAAGATCAGTTTTCTTGATACTCAAATTTACACTCAAATACAAAATAACGTATTTTGAATTATTCCGGTATATTGCTGCACTTGCAAAAGTGTTTGAAAGATCTATAGCTTACCCTGAAGTTAGTTTCTGGAGTTTGTGGCGCTAACTGCGTCCGTAATGTTTCTTCTACTTGATTATGAACTGAGGAAAACATATACATTAAATAGAAATGAATACAGATTCCAAAGCATTTCCTTCAAAACTACCTAGAGTTCCATACTGACCCCCAGCCCCACAGTCTGACAGCACCTCCGAAGTATTAAACTACTCCCTTTCTCCTCCCTGCAAACAGAACAGCAGTCCTTAAAGAGCATTGACAGGTTTTTATTATCCTACCATGTCACTCTTTTCCCATTCCAGCAAAACGGATGCAAATTCTGAGGCGAATTGTTCATTCAGAACTTTCCACACCCCAGTGGCTTCTGAACTACCCCGTGTTTCGACACTTAAATCAGAAAATATTCTTCAGAGCGTCACCTCCTCACGCTTTGCTTTGCTTTTCTGCTCTTTTGCCTTTCCCCCTCCTTCTCAGGAAATAGTAGGTGATGCTTTTTCAGCACGTATCTGTTAAGAATTCTGGATTTGCCTGGATATTGGATGCTGCCCATGAGCATTTCCCATTGCTGTTCCAATTAGTGACTACTCTGCCTGAGGCTGCACGGTTTTCAGCCACAGTCTTATAACTGTAGGTATTTACAATTTTGAACTAATTTTCAAACACGTTTTTTGCAAAGAAACATTCTTCACTTGACTTCTACCTGGAGGTAAAAGTAGAGCGAAATCTTTAACTCTTCTTTACTTTAAAAACACCTGTATTCCTCCTCTGTCCCTTGTACAACCTGAGAGCACTGATTTTCAGACGCTGTTGCTAACCATGCCAAGGTTAAGGATCAAAACTGTAAGCTGTGAATCTGCAGAAGCGGCCAAGAGGCTCCCACCTGTGGGTCAACTCTCTCTCCATACTGTCTCTTCTGAATAAAATTAAACTGCATGTTCCAGCCTGGTTATTCTGAACTCCTTCATTCACTGCTCTGCTGTAACTTCCAGAGGTTGGGAAGCCAAAAGCGCACGCGTGGGCAGCCAGGGCACTGGGGACTGCCAGGCTCCCCCAACAGAGAATGGATTACAGGCATCTTTGGCTCTCTCCAGGTTGGCTGGACAAAGTCCCAGCCTCGAGTATCTGAGGGAGGAGGAGAGTGGTCTCCCAAGAAAAGCAGATCTCAAGTTACTCTCTGGCTTACTTCCTGCAGATGCTAATAACAAGCCTTTTGCTGATGCTACTATCAAATACATCCTGCTTTAAATACGTGTACATTAATAATGAGCTTTGCTCAAATAAAAAAAAAAACTCTCCTGGCTATTAATTTAACCTAAATTTCATCATCTTTTCTTTAAAGGAGTCCCTAAAGTCTGTAACAAACAGTGAGAAAAAACCAAAAGGAAGCTTGAATGGTCACCCAGCTTGGCTTAATACACCCCAACAGCAAAGGATGTGTCAGGGCTTTGAAACAAACCGTGGAGGACGAGCCACCCCCCACCCCTAATGCTGCCAGGCCCTTGGGCAAATCCTGGTCCTGACACAGGGTTCACTGTATTTCAGTGTTTTCCTACATACAGCCAGGCATATTCTCTTCAACAAGATGACGATTTTAATAACTGCCCCTATTGCTAATTTCTGTCTAGCTCTTTCTTCCTCTTTGCTGGGTAGCCAGGTCTACGATGGCAACAGTTACCTGCTTTGTCAAGAAAACTGCTTTTCAATCTAGAATCCATATCTTTAGGGATTTTTTCCAACCGTTTTTCACGTTCTTGAAAATGTCCTTCTCTATTCTTGTCCTTTGCGGAAAAAGTCTCTTTGCCATTATCTCTTGTTACGCTAAAATCCTTTCGAATTGATTTAAATACAGGGCCCTGCTCAAACGGTGAAGTGAGATCCTTCTGGATTGCATTCTGAATCTGAATTTCCTTTTCACTGTCCAGTTCATGCTCCGTAACTCTCTTGCCCTCTTCCAGGTGGTCTTCATCATGAATCGCTGAAGAAAGAGTGTCTTTTGCAGTGAAATTTTGATCATCGTCATTGTCACTGCCAACAACAGGTATGCCTGCCAGGTCCCCAGAGTTCAGAAAATAATCATCATCATCATCATCCAGCAGCGAGTTTTCAGACCCTGCTCGGTTCTGTATTCCGTAAGATATGCTGTCGAGGGCAGGTGCTAAGTTGTGGTCAGCGTCCTCAGACATTTCTGCATCCAGAATTTCACCACCTAGGGAGGGAAAACAACAGTCAGAAAATTCACCACCTTTATGTACGGCAAAGGACGAGTGTTAAGTGTCCTTTGCTAATTCTGTCTGAAGCTGCAATTCCTTGAACACTCTAAGCCTTCTCGGGCCAACTTTACTGACAAAACATTGCTGAGATAAAAACCAGTTCTGTCCCATTCACCACACGGTGAAGCAGAAGCTGAACTGAGTAAAACTAACCAAAGACAGACAGAACATTAACTTCAATTCATCTCCTTTGTGACACTTATTGAGAAAGCAAAGGCAGGGAGGGAATGAGGAGCAAGGGCCAGAAGGGAGAGACAAGTCTTTTTCAGCAGCAGTGATACTTCTAGGGAACGTTTTGTGAAACTATGGCCTTATATAAATAAATAAACATACTTACATTTTTCTGTAATATCAAATACTGCATCAGATTTATCTTCAAACTGTAAAAAGGAAAACACTATATCATTATCTTGTTCAGCTGCCATTTACTTTTCTAAAAAGCATCTGATCAAAACCAAAACCAACCAGAAGGATCGCAATTCCTCCTCCTTCCTTTCTTGCCCCCAGCAAAGTTCTAGGAACTAAGCCATTACGGAGGAGTCACATTTACCCAAACAACTTCAGAAGCCCACAGAAAAAGCACACCATGAAAATGTAGAATTAGCGCAGCTTCACAGAGAAGGTGGAGGAGAGAGAGGAGGGCATGTCAACATTTTCACTTCTACATGAGAAACTTGTACAAGGTCAAGATCACAGACCCTGCCCTCTACAATGCTCTACAAGCCTTTGTTTCCTCTAAACAGGAAAGTAGAAGCATGGAATCAGGGAATTGTCAGAGTTAGAAGGGACCCCTAGAGCTCACCCAGTCCAACTCCCTGCTAAAGCAGGGTTGCCCAGAGCATGTCACTCAGGGCTGCATCCAGGAGGGGCTTGAAGGTCTCCAGAGAAGGGGACTCCACACCCTCCCTGGGCAGCCTCTGCCAGGGCTCTGCCACCCTCACCCCAAAGCAGCAGCACATGCAGCTTCCCCGGACGTGGGCTGCACAGATTGAAAGGTTTCATTTCTCTAACAGGGAGTGTTCCCTCTCCAGGAATGGTGAAAGGCTTTACTTCCCAATAGGAGACCACGTGCATCAGCGCTGAGCGGAACCAGAGCAGCATCACGATGACTCCGGGTGCCCCACAGAACATCCACTTACATGAAACATTCTCTGACAGACATTACTGGTGACAGCAGGCTTAAACACACCCTTGGAGAAGTACGTGTGCTCAGCACAATTAAAGTTTTCTTTAGAATGTCCAACCCATTAGCATTCTTCCTTTCTGCCCAAAAGATAACAGCAATTCATTTCAGTCATCTCTCCTTTCTCTACAACCCCAGCTCTACACTTTCTTTTCTGGAAGATCCTGCTCGTGCTTCAGTTCTTAAGCCATCTTAAGGAAAGTAATGGGATTTGATAGCAAAGGGATGATCTCTAATTTCATTTAGCTCGAGTCATTTAGTTGATAAATCGGATATTCCACGGGATTGTGATGGGGAACTATGAGTTTGATAGCAGCCAGCCCTGGGAAAGCATGACAACATATTGTCACAGGATTCATCTGACAGCAAAGAGTCCCTCAGTCTCGTTCCAGTGTCACTTGAAGGTCTACAAAGACAAGCCAGCTCCATCTGCTCAACAACACAGGCAGAAGAGCGAGGACCTGCCCAGCATTGTGAGTATCAAGACAAATCTTTCCAACTTCTCTGAGCAGAGAGTTGAGGTGGGAAAAGCGAAACCGAGAACCAAAAGAAGAAAAAACTTAGACTCTCCCACAGGTCTATTCGTTGCAATTATCTAGAGGAAAAAAACAGGAAGGAAACACCTTCCATGAAGGTCTGCAAGGCCTGAGCTCTGTTACTGCTACAATGATCCTAGGAGGGTCTCCAGAGATGCAAGTTCAATGTTGATCTAGAAGTCCACTTGTAGTCAACCAAGTTTACACTACGGTCAAATTATTCCCCATAAATATTGGATACACTTAGTGCCAATATCAGATGCTGAGGACAAGGAGGGGGGTGATGTACTGTTTTTATAGGAGAAGAGAGAAAGGAATTTGTTCCCACTTGGTAATAGAATCAGAGTACGAAGCCTTGGGAGGCAAACCCACAACCCTTTTCTCTGCGCTGACCTTCCTTGATGCTTTTTGTGCTTTCTGTCAATAATGCTCTTGCTTCTCCCAAAAAAAGGTCTCAGACAGTTTGCTGGTTGGGTGGGAGATGTTTTCAGCTGAGACGAAGCATTAGATCATCCCTTTCTCAAAGAAGTTTTACGTCAAAGTAGCTTTTTGACTCTTCCGAGATCCAGAGCGCCTGTGGGAAGTATTGGAGGTTCTACCACAATCCTGGTTACCTCATACATCCAGAGCCCAGCTATTCCTCCTCCTCTGGTGATAACAAATCTTGTAATAATAGGTGACAAAACCACACATGCTGTTATTAGGAAAAAAAATAAATGAGTAATTCTGCAGCCTGGACCTCTCAGACTGACGTGACAAGATGAGAGTCAGCACAAGGGGTCACCTGCAAGAGTGTGTCAGGGACTACCATAAATATTTTGTACAAGTTGGAAAACATTTACAATCTACCTGGAAGGAAACCAAAACACTTCCCAAAACCAAGGTCATCCTAGGAAAAACAAACCCTTATTTTATTTCTTTTCTCCTTTTTTTGTGAGGCTACCAAACTAAGAGATCATCTTGAATATTTGCTGTCTTTAAAAGGTTTTAGGATACAAAGGGAGATCTGTGTCTTGTGGTCAAAAGCTTCTATTGGAAATGTTTATGGAAAAGGGACTTCAGCATCTGATAACACCAGCAGCCTTATCTAGGCCACTATCTAGTTCCTGATGGTGAAGAGCATCAGAACTCCCACATGGAGTAAATCCAAAGTGAGGAAACCAAGGGAAGTGTTTGTGTGCTTGCGTGGCTACATATGTATCTACATATACATAAATATATATATATATATATATATATTGATTGACAGCNATACACACACACACCTCCCCAACAAATCACTCATTCCAAAACAGTCTGTTACTGGACTAGGCCCTGAAACGAGTGCTCTTACATTTTTTTTTAAAATTAATTAGTGTGGGGCATTCTCTCAACTATATACATTTCTATTCCCATCCTGAATCCCCTTGCAGTCTTGTTTAATGCTATCTCAGGAGGAAGATTTGTATAGCAATAGTTACATAAAAATGTATCACCTTAATCACTCATAAATTGGCTTTCACTGGATTATGATCTTGCATTACACAGAAACATAAGCAATAATGCCCCATTTCCTATTTCTATATTATTCTACTAAATTTCTGCAAAGCAATTCCATCTCTCACCAGTCCTCATACTTCCTGCTCTAATTACTTGTCATCACCCTTAATTCCCTTTATTTCTTCTGCCTGGGTTTTTTAAGATGTGCTGATTAAAATGGGACAAAAGTACTTTAGAGGCAAACACGAAACCGATTCATCAGGGGTCATTTTTGGCAGATCTCTAAGAAGAGGCACCTCAACATCCCAGATTAAGTCCCAAATGAATAATAAAGTATCAGGAATGGAAAGTTTTCTAGTAAAATACTCCGGGCTTCCCCTCCCCACCACAGTCCTCAGAACGCACTCGCTGTCGTAAAACAAGGCTCATGAATATCGTATTATAAAACACCTTCATGTAACCACTTTGGCAAGTATTTTCCGGAGAGTAACTTAACGATACTTAGCTCTTTTAAGTAGTGAGCCTTCCCAAAGAGGTTAAGAGAGAACGGTTTTAAGTTTGATATCAGCAAAACAGAACGTTTCAGGACGTATTAACGCTGCCCACGGAGCATCATAAATATGTAAATGAAACAAATGCAGAAACGGTGACAGAACTACTAGGTATCCCCGGAAGCAATGTGGATTTGCTTTAAATTAATGACATTTTACATACAGACAACACTGCTTTTATAAACAAACAAAAAAATCCTGTATTTTTGTTTTGGTATTAATAATTGGATATTAGATTCCAGGGAAACGGTGTTACATCCTGAGCACTCACCCGGCTCTGCTTGGAGCGGGTGACAGAAGGACACTGTTTACACTTTAATGCACTGTGCTCATTTGAAATAACTAAAAAAGCTGTTCAATGCTCCAACAGCACCCCAAAGTCTTCCATAAATCAAGCAATTAATAAAGAGAAAAGCTCCCTGTGGCCACAACCTTGGTTTTCATGCAAAACGGGGAATTTCTTTTAAAAAAAAAATCAACAAATCAATCTAACAACTTGACATACACGGGCACATTATCTTTCCAGCAAGGCTTTCGAAAGCGGATCCTAGGTTTTATTGCGCCCATAAGCCAACTGTGGAAAGGAAGCAGACGTTAAGAAAAGTGCAATTATAAATAGTCGGAGATGATTCTCAACCTCTTGTCTGTAGAGTTTCCTTGTCCCCAGATACACAGCGGAACACACACACACTTCAGAATGCATTACACTGATAAGGAAAACACCACTTAAAAATAAAAAGAATTGATTTAAAGTGTCCCGAAGCAGGTGCAGTGAAGCCGAGGAAGCATCCCCTGACCTTTTTCCACATGACACCCCGAAAGGGACAGGCAGCCGCGCTGCCTCGGCATACCTACGCCGCCCCAGAATNACTCCGCCGCCCCAGAATGAAGCGGCGAGGTCTCTCCCGGGGCTGCTGCCCCCCCAAACCCCCCCCCCGCCCGGCGGTTTGTACCTTCACGGCACCTGGGAGGGGAGCGCAGAGGGTAACAAAGAGCCGGCGGCTGCGGGTACCTGCTACAGGAACAGATCGGCTGCGGCAGGAAGAGAATCCGGCGGGGTCAGGCGAGCCATAGAGCTCGGCGCATGGAGCCGGGCCTGCAGAGCCCCCTAGCCGCCCCGGCTCCCGGACCCACGGATGGACAGCTGGACAGGCTCCCGGACAGACAGCCGGACAGCCGCCCCCACTGCCGGACCCACGGATGGACAGAGAGACGGACAGCCACCCCCGCTGCCGGACCCACAGACAGCAGCCCTGCCTCCCGGATGGATGGACGGCCAGAGAGACAGACAGCCGCCTTGGCTCCTGGACCCACAGATGGACAGAGAGACAGACAGCCACCCTGGTGCTGGGACCCACGGACAGACGGAGAGGCTGGCAGCCACCCCGGCTCCTGGACCCACAGACAGACAGCCGCGCTGGCTCCACGACACACAGACAGATGGACTGCATTCCCAGCTCCGGGCCCATGCATGGACAGACAGACAGCCACCCCAGCTCTGGGACCCACAGACAGATGGACGCCCTCTCTCCCAGACCTCTGGATGGGCAGACAGCCCCCCAGCTCCAGGGTGGACAGATAGAGATGGACAGACAGACAGATGCCCACTCCAGGAACCTCCATGATGCTCTTGGCAGGTGAGACCGGGTTCAAGTGCGGGCAGAGGCAGAGCTGAGCTGGGCAGACGCTGCGAGGAGTGTCCTTGAGGGCAGCTCAGCCACGCTCAAGACTTCAAAAGATCCTTTTTAATCACTATTCTAACTCTCAGGGTAATTAAATAGATATTATTTTTAAAGGCAAATCCCAATCAATCACCTGTACATGTGAAAGGACAAAGGCAGGCATTTTTCAGTTTCTTGTGGCCCCTTAACTTCCTGGCCATGAAACACAGTTTATTTTACATCTCACTTATGCATCTTCAATTTTTAAGTTTCAGGGAAGAAGATTCAGGCAAGTGCTGCTGCCATTTCAATTGTGTGTGTTCAGAATTCTGAATAATACACCAGAAATCGCAGGAGCCCAGCAGGCAAGCCCATCGCCCCTTTCTTTCTATCCCCAGGTTTTTCTGACATTCCTGAGTTTTCTCAATATTCACAACTGATTCCAAACAAAGCCCCTGATGATGTTATGGCTCCCGTGCCCACGGACACAAGCGGGGCTCACACTGTCACCAATCTCAGTGGGGCCAAGTAGATGAGCCTGTCAAACATACAGAAAGTCACGGCCTGTCTCACTCTTCCTGAATGATTGGTGCTCTTCATCCATCACTGCAAAAACCAGAGGGGTATCCCAGCCCTTCTCCCACCCACCCCCAGCCAGGGATTTGAGAAAGACCCGGCACCAGATGGGAAGGATTTACCTTGCAATGGATTTTACACCGGTGCCGATCTGGAGCCTGCTTGATGTGGGGGCTTTGCTAATTAAGAAACGCACACAGACACAAAACACACACCAAACAAAGCCAAGACATCCCCAATAAACGCTTTCTCAGAAAAACAAAGAAGTCCTCCCCTCAGAACCTCACCCCGGCTTCATGCTGAACTTTCCTGCTGCTGGTTAAGACACTACAAGCAACCCTTGATGCTGGGATTTCGGTTACACTGAATCTGTAAGTGAGGTGAAATAAAGATAATTCCTATTTCTCACAGTCTAAGTCAGAAAAACCTAAGTGATGTTACACAGATGTAAAAGCCACCCAAATCAGAGCAGGGTCCATACCGTAACACCATACGCTCCTGCTCTGACACTCAGCAAGTAATTACTCCAAAACAAATACTTCAGCTTAGTTACATATTTCAGCATCCCACAAGAAAGATGGCATTTCCCGGATAACAAACGTGTACTTTTAGCCAAAGCTTTCAAAAGTACAGACATTTAGAAGATGACGTCAAGTACACAATCCCCTTAATTCCATTTAACGCAGCAGCGGAGGAGCTCATTAAGAGGGGGCCATCACCCTGTCTTTTAAGGGAAAGCCAGTCCACACAACGCAAGTAAGAAGCAACCAGGGTAACAGCCTGGGGTGAAGGATCAGAGCTACAGCCTGAGAAAGGTGCCTCTACTCAATGTCTCCCCCAAGAGGATAATTAACCACGGCAGTAATTGCTTGTGACCAGTTATGTTACTAATAGGAGGGGAAAAAAACAACCAAACCAACTCTCCGTAAATTAATCTTTAAAGAAAGCAAAACATATATAAAACCTAAGTTGTCTGCTTTTCATCATAATCTGTCCTCAAATAAGAAGACAACACGATGGCTCTGCAGGCAAAGGGGGGGAAACGTACACGTGCAGCACCTTCTGGTTGTTGATAAACACGGCAGGGACCGTCAGCCCTCCCTCCCCAGAAGGGTTTCTATGTTAATAGGCCCACGCTGGTGAATCATCCCAGCCACCATTAGGTACTGCAAGTCTTTTCCCTTCTCCTAAGAGTTCGGTGCCAACAACAACAATTAGTGGTAAGAACCAGAGCGCCTGTATGTATGTTCACTTCTCCCTGTTTCAGTGTTTCTGCCCTTGAAGAGAACAGCAATCACCTGTTCTTTATTTTTCATAGTACTTCCTTAACTCAGGCTTTACTTTTGGCCTGTTCCACTTCTTTTCCACGATCCTGTACAGTTCTACGACTTTCAGCCCTCCTGTTCTTATAAAAACTGGTATTTCTCCCTTTCGGGTGGCTGCAATTCCTGTCCCATTTGTAGCTGTTGCCCTGGTTGGCTTCTACTTTTTCTCCTCCTATGAAGAAGTGTCTCGTAAACAGGCAGCTTAGTGGGATGTTGCACCTTCTTTGGAGGTATTATTACAAGTACTCAAGGCTCTTCAGAACAAAATGCCTGAACACCTGTAAAAAGAGGCAGAGAACCTGCTAGTCCTGCGTGGTCAGAGCTTGCCATCTACCCTGTTACACCAACAAAGAAGAGCATCTGCACCAAACACCTTCAAGGACATGGACAATTCACAGCAAGAGGGTACAAACACCAACCGTGTCTGCTCCATTCCTCTGCCTCCAAATACATGATGGAGGTGAAGGTGTCCTATATAAGCATCCTGCCCTGGTAAAACTTCCTCTAAACTTATTTAACCCATCAATTTGGTAAGTTTCTGGAGAGCGGAAAGTTTGCCCAACACCCACAAAAAGGTGTAATTTCTTCATAGAGCACTACACCAACTCCTACCAGGCGTTAATAAACACAATAAAGAGCTGTTAATAGTCTGCATTAACTAAAGTGGATTTCAAGAAAGCTTTCTTGGGCAAACAGCATCATGTAATAAAGATGAACTCTTTCCACTGTTTTAACAAATACCAAGATTCAAAAAAAAAAAAAAAACAACCCTACAGAAATAAGTTATTGAAAAAATAACAAAAGAAAATAAGTACTCGAAAAATTCTGCTGTAGCAAAAGCTCTGTGCAGTTGTGCTAATTCTGTCTCAGGTTCTTCTCACCTAAAGTTAGACAATTGAACATTACCCTCATTCTTCAATCAGCATTTACACAAAGGACAGACTATATCACACCATTTTCGGATGGGTACAAGTCCAGTAAAGCAAAGCTACGCTCTTGTACACCTTTCATTTTCCTTGAAATTTCTGAGTGGCACCTCCAGAGCATCAGAGCTAAAGGCAAAGAGTTTGGCAATAGAGGTCACCTCCTCTGCACCACGAGGTGGGCACCAAGCCACAGCCTGCTCGAAGCTCACATCGCTCCCCTTCTCCTGGCACAGTGCAAGAGCAGGTCCCGAGAGCAAGATTTCAATCTCTTTCAAACTCCGCTGCTTTTGCTTCAGCCTGGTACGAGCTTCTAGAAATAAAGTGACTATTCCTGGGATGAGCAACGTGCAAGGATTAGTTTATCGCAGCCTCACACCTTCACCATTCCCCACACACTCTGCTGGACCTTTCCAATGGCGAAGTTCATTTTATCCTCAAGTCATTTCCCAGGCTGACTCTTGCTCACTCTGGTTTTTTATGTTTCCACTGGACAACTCATTAAAACCCCCAACCTTGCAGGTGTGCTCTGCCCATCTCCCTCTTTTGCTCCTGAAGAAACACTGGGTTTTGTTTTTTTTCAATTGAAAGGCAGAACACAGGCCAAGACGACAGACATTGAGAGCACACAATTCTGCTAACATTTACCCTTGATGGAACATTCTCTGCTGGAGAAGCCTTATTTTGAAGAGTTTAGATGATTGCAGAGAGTAAGTGTTATGAGCAAAAGGAGGAATGAGGTACAAGAGCTCTGCTTTTTTATAAGTTACAACACTTCAGATGGAAATCATCTGAGCGGAGTCAGTCACCGACAGAAAACCTTGAGGAAAATTCTCTAGATAAAGCTTGCTACAGGGCTTGTTTAGGGAAAGGTCAACGTTAATTGGAATGTCTGGAAGGAAGGACGGGATCCAACAGTCATTAAACGAGAGAAAAGTTGAGATAACCTCTCCAAGAACATCGGGACTGATTTCAGAATTAATTTCCACTATCCTAATCATGCCACGGGCATTGAAATGGCTCTAAAGAGCTTACTTAACTTTTCTGTATTTCATACAATGTGAAAAGTCCTAATGTAAAAGACTGAGATCCATTATGCTTATTTTTAGAAGGTGAATTCAAAGATTATGACATCAAAGCATCCTTCGAGAGGTGCACAGCCCTTCGCAGAGGAAGGTTTTCATCCTCATTGCGCCATTCAAAAGCAGTTCAGGAACAAAACTTTCTAAATGAGATCACCTCCTTCAGATTTCGAAGCCACGTAGAATTCAAAATCTTTTGCAAACAGCTCTTTTGCTGCTGTGGACACCCAGGTGTTCGCCTGTTCACCCCAAATTAACTTCCAGGAGCCCAAGTGTCCCATTTCAGTAGCCAGCACTGTATACCCCAGACGGTCCTGGCCAGCTCAATGGGCTGGCAGAACGTTGTCATAAATAAATCATCGCTCTATTCAAAACACAAACTCTTCAGGACAGTGATATTATACACAAATTAAAGCTGAAGTGCCACAAATATTTTGGTAAACTAAGTAAAACTAAAACATACACGCAGACACCTCGGAAGTTCATCTTGATATAACGTAGTAAGTAGGAAAAGTAGAATTTGTGGATATATTTCCCTTAGCAAATACAATGGTTTTGGTTTTGCCACAATCAAAATTAACAATTTTGCCACAAGAACTTTCCAGATACTACTAAAAATCAAAGTTAGACAAACTTCTATGTCAGTCTCACACTTGCAAAGTCTTTTTTAGTTTGTTGCTCATTATCCTGGATTGAGCTAAAAGATGGCAACTGCTTGTCAATGGGTTTTGCAAAATGCCAGCTCCAGTGTATGCGCTTCTGCAACAATATTTGCAAAAGATTTTACTATGGAAAAGAGCAATTCCGAATGCATCAGCACTTGCTAAGCTCCTCTCAGAAGAAATTATTAAATCAGCCTGTCGTGGTTTAACCCCAGCCGCGAGCCAAGCGCCACAGAGCCGCAATCAGAAGGGTGAAAGTGAGAAAACCCGTGGGTTGAGATAAAGACAGTTTAATGAGTAAAGCCAAAGCCGCGCACACGACCAAAACCAAACAAGGAATTTACTTCACTCCTTCCCATGGCAGGCAGGGGCTCAGCATCCCCAGGAGAGCTGTGCTCCATCACCCCTAGGGGTGACTTGGGAAGACCAACACCGTAACTCCAAACATCCCCCATTCCTCCTCCTTCCCCAGCTTTACACACTGAGCATGATGCCAATGGTGTGGAAGATCCCTTTGGGCAGCCCATGTCACTGCCCTGGCTGTGTCCCCTCCCAACTTCTCATGGTCCCCCCAGCTCATTGCTGGTGGGGCAGAGAGTGTAAGCACTGCCCAGCTGTAACTCAAACATCCCTCTTATCAACATCCCTGTTTTCAGCACAAATACAAAACACAACTCCATACAAGCTACTCTGAAAAAAAGTTAACTCTATCCCAGCTAAAACCAGCACAAATGGGAACTGCACCCCTGTGGGGAAGTGAAATGGAATGCACAGGTTTTCCAAGACTTCATGAAGTCTGGCTTCAGTGGAAGATACAGGAGTGTGCAGTATTTAGGGTGAGCTGATCACATTCTTCACAGGTTGCATCAGTCATTCAAGCATCCAGGAAGGATTTACTTCTCCCATGATTCCTCAAGAACATCTCAATCCATAAACTGGTTTTGGGATGGGGAAAGGAGAGGAGGAAATGCACCTCTCAGCCTTTGAAGATTACAGACAGCTAAAACACAGTACACTGGTGCTACTATTTATTTTAAAGTCTCCCAGGAGCCTTTCTGGCACAGTTAACGTTAACTTCGCTGTCAGACTTGGGACCAGGAAGGCATTTTCCTTTAAGCAAGATTGGCAAACTGTGCTTCCTCTCCCCTTACTAATTCGCCTGGAGCAACTGCCACTTTCCTGAATCATCCCTAAATTTTAATCAAACAAGGTCCCTGCTTCTGCAGGAACGGAGAATGTTGTCAAGGTGTCAATGCCAACAGCACAAGAACCTTTCCAGAACCTACAGGGATGGGGAGTGACAATTAATGGAGATCTCTGGACAATGATTAGCCCACCGACAGAGGAATGATTTTTTCCCAAAGACCAGAAGATGATACTGACTTGAAGATGCTTTTTCATTATTCCTTAGCAGATAACTGGCAAGCTTAAGAAGACAAAAGGCAATCATCTTCTTCAGCTGTTGTAACATCAGGTAACTTGAGAGATAAATCAAGTATACGAAGGCAATGAGTGTGAAGAGGCCACTGGTGACAACCTCTCCGAGCAACTTCTTCCAAAGCTTGACCATCCTCATGGTGAAAAAGTGTTTCCTTATGTCCACTAACACTTCAATTACTGGGAATGAAGTTTAATTTAAAATTTCTTCAGTTATTGTCTTACATGCAGCCACTTCCTTGTAGATAGCCAAAATCTTGATTCCCCCAATGACTTCGACATTTATGTAATATTTGCAAGCAATTCCACAAAATTCTTTTGAGTTTGCTTGTAAATAAATGCAAGTGTCTGAAAGTCATGGGTCTAAGACATTTCAGTGACGATGTTCATTTCCATAACTGCAGAGCAGACAAACAATGTCTGTGACACACCTCCAATGAGATCCCGAAGGTCAACTGTTCCGTTTAGCAAGAGTTAGTTTCACTGCAATCACAAGTTTTGTGTTCCTTGAAAGGAATTCAGCGAATTAAACTTCTTTTATAGATGGGAATGGAAAAGTTGAGCTTGTGGTTTTGTCTTTCTCAAGGCTGGAGAATGGGAAAACTTCTTCATATTTGGGAACAGGGAACTGGACAACTCAGAGTCTTGTAGTAGACCCTAGACCCTTCCATACAACTTCAAACATGACTCTACCTTGTTCCTATCAAAAAGCTTTCAATCAAAAGACACACGTGTGCAGGAAAGAGGACATGACTCGTTGCACGATTATTTTGAGCACTGCTTAAGAAGTCATTCTCCCTCAGTTACTTCACAGGCTGCAAGGCCCAGGCCACAAAGAACATTCCATTTGTTTAAAAAAGTAAGAAGTTCTTCAAGCCTAGGAGCATGCCTGGCCTTCTTACAGCCCAGGCCTCAAGATCAGCAGGGCTAATGGCGCTCACACAATGGCTGCAGCCTGAGCACCTCAGAACTGGATGGACCTGCCATCTTGGCTCACTATGGCTTGACATGGACAACTGAAACGAATTTTAAAAGAGCAGCAGTAACACTCTGTTTTAAACAAGGTGACAGACGGTGACGATGGATCCTAGGTAGCTGGAAGTTTATTATTTCAGTGATGCCAAGACGATGCCTGGAAGACGATGCCTGGATCCTCTCCTTAAGGAGAACTAGGAGAAAACTAAAGGAGGCTGGAGAGCCAGCTTGGCTCAAAGGCCAGCGGGGACAGCACCACCCCTCGGCCTGCAGGGAGCGGGCAGTGGTAACGCACCGGCCGGCGACCGCCTGTCCGCAAGCCGGAGGGGGCCCCGCAGGCCGACTCCAGCCACTCGGCGCCTCGGGCGGTTGCCAGCCCCCCGGTCCCCCCGTCAGGTCCCTGGACAGCGGCGGGACCGCGACGCCTCGCACGCTGCTCCCCAGCGGCGACCGACCATGGCCAAGGCCCCCTCCCGCTATGACCCCGCCCCGTGACCCCTCCCCTTTGACCTCCCCTCGCGCCCTCCCCACTCACCCTGGCGCGGGGGCCGGGCCCCTCCTC
>VXBJ01007822.1:312375-323186 GCA_013400055.1 Nycticryphes semicollaris
GGGGACCGGGGGGAGCTGGGGGGCCAAGGGGGACCCAGCAGGGGCACCCCCAGGTGAGCTCTGAGCGGGAGGCGGAAGTCTCATCCTGAGATGTGTCAGGCTCTAGTGGGCCTCGACTGTCCCCATGGCGGCCACAGGGCCCACGACCTTGTGGCATAGCCACCAGGCCCGGTCTGTGGTAGTGAGTGGCGGTGGTGACCTCCTGCCGCACCATGGGCCGCACCACACCTCACACACCACTAGGCCGAGGCTCTCTGGTGTGTCAGGCCTTGACATGATGCTCCTGCCTTTGTGCCTTCAGGCCACAGCACCCATCTGGCAGTGTGTCACTTCTACAGCACCATGATCACCCTATACTGGGACACCCTGCCTTGACCTGGCACTGATGGTGGGGCTGCCCCGCAGGATGGATCCAGTAGTGGAGGATAGACCAGGATTGTTGAGACTTCCCTTCAGGAATGCTCCAGGAGTTGGCGCGTTGGACTCACAGCCTTCCTGTTGGAGAGGGTATGTATTTGTTTATTTGACAGGATGCTCAACACACTACAACCCAGAATTTAACAAAGTAATTTTGTTCAAAACCCAAAGCAATGAGACATTTTAATGTACTTTTCAGGCCAAGTCCATTCACTTTTAATTTTGTACTGCAGTGGTGTTTAGCAGCGCTTCCTTCCTGTGCTGAGTCTACTGTACGGGGGTTTTGACAGTGGCATGGAGTATTTGAAGGACATTGGGTGTGTTCTCTTTATTGGAATCAGCCTGAGAATATAGACCAGTCTGGTTTTTGTTTGTTGTGCCTCTGCTGTGTCAGTCATGAATGAACCATTATGTATTTTTTTAGTTAATTTAACATTTGTTGGTACAACTGTAAAACAGTCATGTTTTTAATGTTGGAAGGAATGGTTTATATTTGACCACATTTTTCCTCATCTGGTGTTGATCAAAAGTTCATATAAAGGTTCTTTCTACAGACTCGGAGGACTTAGTCCCAAGAAGATTTGCATATCTCTTTAACCTGAAATACCTGAAAGGTCATGTTTCGGTTGCAAAAATCAGTGTAACCTTTCAAGGTTAAAACCTAAATATTTAAAGCTTTGTAATGTTGCCGGTCATTTTCATGCTTTCCAATAATTAAGACACTCAAAACATTAGCAAAGCATAGGCCTATTAAGAAAAAATTTGAAACTATGCTTAAGATACAGATTGTTGCCTTTTGATTGTGCACGATGTCAAACATTACCAGCACCCACAAGCAGTTGATAAGAACAATGTGTTCCTTTCTCCTTACTACTCAAATAATAAAACTGCTAATTAAAACTTTGTCTTAAAGAGAGATCTCCGCTTCCTAGCTTTATCAGATTTGCACAATTAAAGGGGGGTATTAAGCAGCAGCTGCATTTCAGTGGGGAATGAAGTGATCCTTATATAAACGCTGTCCTTCATCTGGCCTAAAGTGCCAGAGACATAATATTGGGATTTATTTAGGAAATCCTATCAAGTCTCTCTTTAGAAATGACTGCATTCCAATGACAATGAAGCAATTAATGTAATAATTCAATAAGTTATGAATAATGCTTTTCACTTATACATTAATCCTCATCCTCAAGCATAAAATAATCCCAGTTGTTGAGTTACTTTGTGAAATTTCTTCAACAATCTGGGATTTTTTTATGACAAAAGATGTTATATGTAAACTGTGTGCTCGATGTGAAATTCAATAACTATTTTTTTATCCTTAGGTAGCTACAGATGAAAAGAATTAATATTTTAATATTTTTAATGGGTACAAAATATAGTAACAATAAAAGGCATTGTATGACTTGATATTTATATTGTTATTGTCTTTTGAATAGCCAAAAATTCTAATATAGTCTAAATAAAGGGCTGCCACATGTCAGGGTTCCCTCGGACACGTCCACTTGTGCCCCGAGCAGATGGTGGACCATGTGGATGTTGTGCACAAAAGGCCACTTGTGCACGCAGAGATTTCCCCAAAGCATGTGTGCAGCAGCACAGATGTGCCGTCCGTGTGCAGAGCATCCCAACAATGACAATGCACGTATTTCTGAATGGAATTTCTTAGGAAGGCAGAAAACACAGAGAGATTAAAAAAAAAAAAAAGAAAAAAAAGAGGTAATAACCCTCTTAGAATATAAATATTTGTAAATTACCTAAACAATTAGTAACAATGTGGAGAAATCCACCTATTCAGAAGTCAGGACGAAGACTTTAAAAGGTGAGGTTGGTTTATGAATCAGGATCTTAAGGATACCAAACTTGCTTTTTCTTTTTGACCTTTGGTTTTTGAGGCATTATAGTGCTCTGCCTTCCTGTTTTTAGGCTTAAATTTAGAAAGTGTGTATGTGTTTGGGAGTTGTTTGTTTGTTTGCTTTAATTAGACCTATATTTTCATGCAATCACAACTCAGGCATTCAGAATAACCTCAAATACCACCAGGCTTCCAGGAACGTCACAAGACTTGACAAAACTGTTATAACTTCTTGGGGCTACATTGTAAATGTCCTTAGTGTTTTATATAATGAAAATTTTACATAATTTTTTCAAGCATGCACACAGGAAGAAAACATCTTTATTTCATTGCGTGGTTCTCATGAGTAAATTAGGGAGTTGATGGAAATATTTAAACTTTTGACATGGAACTGAAAATGCTTTCAGACCATTAAACAAAATATTTTGTTAGAAATGGATCCTGTCATTGAAATAGCTCATGGTACAACCATATGCTGTTGAAATCTATGCCTGGTAGAAGGTTTGATTAAGCTCATGCTATGGACAGATGAGAAGGTGACAACAACCATGGACCATTTAAAAGTAGATCAACTCTGGTGCGTTCTGTCGACATCTCCCAGCCTCTTCTCCGAGTAGGGCATTTGAACTAGAGCAGCTTGTTCAGGCCTGACTTACTTTTGACTGTAAATGAGCTGTGTATGTACTAATGTGGCTAAAAAAGACACTATATAATATGTAGATAATGCAGTGATGACTAGTGCAGAACAGACCTAGATAAATGCCTGGATAAGGCAGGGAAAAGAGAAGATTGTTCCACCGTATTGTTTTTGAATTGCTTTTTAATTTACCCCTGGAGTGCCCATATTATAATCTGCTGCGAATTTCTGCGTGAGAGTATTCGTCTTTAAAACAGTGACATTTAAAAAAGAAACCATGAAACTCCTTTCGCATGCAGGCTGCAGTTCAATGAACTGGATGAATGATCTTTCCACATACCCTTGGGCGTGCGCAGCTGAATATAGATCACCCAGAAAACCTGCCAGCCGTATGGAGGGAGATCTGGGCACTCCTTTCTCTCTTCCAGCGCAGGTTCTCTTCAGGGAATTGCAGTTGCAGGTGCTGACGCTTCTGCTGTGTGTTTGGGGCCAAACACAAATTAATAACAACGAACAGTTTTGTTTCCGGAGAGCTCAGTGAGCATCCAAATAGGACAGGCTCTGTAAGGTGGGCTGGGAAACGGGGCTGTGGCACGTGCTGTACCCACATCTGGGACCAAGGAGAGCCTCTGAAGGACAACCTATGAATAACTGTATAAATATATGGGCTTTTGGACTTGGCAAAGCGCTCTCTCTCCTGTCTTCCGAGGCACTGCATTAGGAAAGGTCGAACCAGCGTAGATTGGTCCAGTGTAGCTCCACTGGTGAGTCTCTCCTGTACAAACAGGCTTTGTGCTTGTAACAGCGTGCTCTTGCCAATGGAGCTTCCTGAGCAAAATCCAGAGGTTGTCCTTAACCCCTCTGGCAAATCCCATCTTATGCCAGGATGGCCTTTGGCCTGCAGTAGGCACCATGACACAAGGACAAGCACCAGAGTTGTTACCAGCAGTGTGGCAGTTCACTCGGCATGTGACACCAAGGAGAGAACCAGCACAGTGCTCTGTGGTTGTGGGATAAGATGGCCCAAGAGCAGGGAGAGTGATGAGAAAAGCAAGGAAACAGAACTTGGAGATTTAAGGGGACATGAGAGATGAGGGATAGGAAGGCTCGGAATTGTAACGTGGTGCTTTGAGCCCTTCTTGGGATGAAGGAGTGGATGTGATGAGAGGGCAGTGCTACATCAAGAGATGTACTAGGCAGTGCTAACGGGAATGGGAGCTGCAGCCTCCCTGAATCCCAGCCCTTGGCACATCTGGCCTGGGAGGATGAAGAGAGCTGTGTTTCAAGCTCAGAGGAGGCTCTGTTGGGGACGGAGGTTGAGTCTGGGGTAGGTGACACAACTGGAGCCCGTCAGCTTTATTTCCTACTCTCCCTCCTGTTCCCATGAACCTCGAGGCACCTCCCCAGCAAAGCAGCAGTGACAGCTCTGGAGGAGAAGAGCCACCAGCAGCCTTTTCTGTCCCAGAGACGAGCAGAACTGCTGAAACCTCTTGGATCTAGATGGCCCTGTACTGCAGAGACTTCCAGGGCAGAGCTGAAATGACGTTAGCAAAACCAGTGAATATTTCAGTGGAAAAACAATTGGTAGTGGAGTCTCAGAGTGGGCAGACTGAAGGGACAGGCAGCCCCAGGCCTAACAGCGAGGTGGGTTTGTCTCCCAGCTCTGGAGCTGCTCTGGCTTTGTCCCCCCAGCACACTCAGGGCTGGCTCCCCCGGCTGGGATTTGCATTTCCCTGGCACTGGGGATGTCAAGGGCTGCCTCTTCGAGGTCCCCTGGGGCTGCGAGGACAAAGGGGAGCAGGAGGCTTGGAAACAACAAAGATCAAGGAAAGAGAAAAAGCCAAGTTTGAAAAACGACGCATTTAGCGTGCTTAGTCATGGAGACACAAACGCAGGAGGGCTGGCAGAAGCCTATTTTCATCCTGAAACACCCCCTCACGTCCCAGACTTGCTGGGCTGTGTTTGCTGTTGAGATAACATCCCCTTCCCCCACCACCCACACATTACTGAAGGAGCAGCCGTTGCAAAAAGGAAAAAAAAAAAGAAGAAAAAAAGCAGTTGCCTTGCTGTGCCTGCAGGAGAAATGTCAGGAAGTGTCTGGTGGTGGGTGGGATGAAAGGAGGAAGCTGAACTCTAAAGAGAATATTCTAGCTCTGCTTCTGCAAACAAATGCCCCTCTGTATTTTGTTTGATAAGAACATCCAGGAGCAGGTTTTCCTGCGTGCAGACAGGACACGGGAGTGGAGTAGTCACCCAGCTCAGAGGGATTTGATTTGTACACGCTGCATTATCCACAGCACTCCATGAACTGGAGGGGAAAAAGATGGGAAGAAATACAAGCGTCATCAATAATTAATAGTGTCTTTTTGTAATGGGAACAATCCAGTATTAATTATGAAGTTAATTTCTATTTGGATGGATTTGTGGGTGTATATGAAATTTGGACCAGGATTTAAGTTCAGTGCAATCATGCTTTAATTCTAATTACAATAATTATAAATCTATTCTGCATCTTCTTGTTAAGTCTAAATAACACAGGCTTTTGTTTCCAAACATGCCAGACGTCAGTTTTTGCTCACCAAATATGGCAGTTCTCAGATCCCCAAAGTGAATCTGGTTATAAATACAAAGGAGATTGTTTTCACTCATTGTCCCTGTGCAACCCCGTGGAAATGCGAAAATAAGCCTGGAACATAGATGATGATAAGTACCCTGGTTGTGTAAAATCATGGAGGCAACACTGATGAAGGGCCTTAATTGCATGCTTCATGAAATATTTAAACAGACAGTGACCAATGTGTGCAAATGTGGTACCTAGGGGTTTACACCCCGTTCTGTATTACACACAGCTGATGCTGCTCTGTGGCAGTGACTCATTTATTTTTTTACTCTGTAGCCTTCAAAATTGCCCCTACTTCTGAAGCTTTTTGTACTGGGTGATCGATCTATTGTGAAAAGTCTGTGGCAGAAGCACAAAACTCAGAGGGAGAAGAGAACTGCGTTTCTCGTTTGACTCACAGCAGATTCTTGTGTCGAGGCATAAGAGGGGAAATACAAATTTTCTCTTGGCTTTTGTTTTTTTCATCTGCTCTTCTCTCCTTGCTGAAAATCCCAACTCCCACCCCATGTAAACTTTCTTCCTGGGACTTTGCCCCATGTTTCTTTGATCAGCAGTGGAAGAGTTGGCGTTGGCAGCAAGCTGGCCCCTCTGAGCACCAGGGTGAGATGGGGTGTGTGATTAGTAAAAGCTCCAGGAGATGTTGTTTCAGGCTGCTTCAGGCTCTGCTGGGCACTCTGACACTATGATATTTACAGAGTATTATTTGTCATAATAAGATGCCAAAGCTCATTTAAGGCAAACAAACAAAAGGCAAACTGTTAGACTTTTGTAAAATCTGAGTGTGCTCGAGGTCACAATTTTTGCCTGGGATAGGTGTCAGGCTGTCAGACCTGTAAATCCTCTGGGAATTCCCTTCAGCTGCCTGATGCTACAGCAGTATTCATTGTATTCATGTTATCTTCTGAGAGTTACTGAAAAATGACATGAATAATCTATAGAACTGTTTGGCCATTTCTGTTGTTGCTGACCTTCTCTTGATTCTTTATTGTAAATTAGGCAGAAGTGCCCACTCACAAGCTCTGGTTGCTGCTTTTTAACATCACCCTGAATTTCATGCTGTGACGACATCACTTTTTCCAAATGCAGAATAAAACTATTTATTTGAATACTTCTACCATTGTCGTGCTTTGGAAAACAAAGCTTTTTCTAATTTTTCTTATGGTTATCCCCTACATGTTTCTACTGTTCCTCCTTTTGTGTGACTTCATGTTTTGGGAATAACAGTGGATAAAACAAATACATAGAGTCTTTAAATTTTTAAGAAATTCGTGGCAGTCTGATGAAATGCAGCATTGTGAGTCTGCTCACTTTTTCTACCCCACATACATTCTTCACATAGTCAAACATTAACCAGAAAGGCACTTCAGAACTGCTGGTATTCCTGTAGAGCTGATGGATCCGTTCTCTGTTGAGTGCTTGTCTCGTCTATAGGAATGAAGGACAGGATTGTCTTTAACAGCTGCTTCCCAGTCTTGTCACACATTTATTGCCAGTGACAAAATTTTAAATTCTCTTCAGGAGGAAGGAATGGAAGCTGTTAACCGTAACAGGATCAGTTGTAGTTACGCATCCCTTGTTTCTCTCCACAGCTGAAGGAAATGTATAGATTGATGGTTTTGTCCTACAACTGTGCCAAGTGCTTCTGCGAGCCAGCGAGCACCCTTCACTCCAATGGATTCACTGGGAGCTAGAGGGCTCTTGGACCCTCTCAGAAGACAGGCTGGGCACGCTCAGCTGTGCCTGCAGCAGACGTAGAGGGTGTGTACGAGCAGATCTGCCCACAGGCACAACACGGACACTGCTGAGAACGGGGAAAACTGGCAGCCAGGGGAGGGAAAGAAAGGCCAGTTGTCCCAGTGCTTCAGACACCAAATTCCTCTTCTTGCCTTTCCATGGATTCTGGGATCATAGAAGCATCCAGCTTGGAAGGGACCTTAAAAGATCAACCCCCCAGCCCTGGGCAGGGACACCTCCCACCAGAGCAGGTTGCTCAAAGCCCCGTCCAGCCTGGCCTTGAACCCCTCCAGGGATGGGGTGTTCAAGTTAAGAGGACAGTCTCCAGCAGAACTGTGAATGTCTGGTGTCCATTCAGACTTCCCTGCAGAGCCAACGTTACCTTTTTTGTAGACTCTTGAGTCTGATTTGGATCTCTTTTACTCCACTAGGAATCAAGGTTATATTCTCTGAAATCAATAATGTTACTGTGCAAAGACAACCAGCCCCTCCCTCCCTTCTCTCAGTCTCTGCATTCACTCCACTGTGGCTGTAATCTCTCATCTGGGCCTGCATTACTTTCACTCATGAAATTAAAATGCTTAAACAATGGCCTGCAGGCATACTTGTCATGGTATACAGGAAAAAGCTCTTGGATTTAATCAGGACTTGAGGAGGGAAGGAGAACAGGGCAGGAGGCAGAGGAGAACTCTCACCACTGAGTGCTGCAGGAAGGTTGCCGTGTGGTAACTCCTCGCAGCAGCCATTAACCGCTCCATTCATCCTGCCTCCCGGCGTCAGGGACCAGGTGTTGCTCTGGGCATTGTACTTCCTCCTGTCTTCTATGAAAGGTGATGCTGTTATTCATGAAACTGTGTTGAGCTCTGGGTTAATGAAGACTTTCTGCAGAAGTCCCCGCTGTGCTGGGCAGGTTCAGCTGAGTGTGCCACAGCCTTGGCCAGCAGAGCCTGCAGCTGGGCAAGGACACTGGCCTGTACCTTCTGGGTGCCTTCCTGCCCTTGCCTCCGTGTCCACTGCTCCTGCTGCCAGATTTTTAACATTCCTGAGCATCCCTAGCTCTGTGATGTACTAGAATTTGTGCAAACAGCTATTAAACTGTTCCCCTCTAGGTCAGAAATGCCCAGGGAGTGCAGACGCAGCATCTCCTCACAACATTTAATTGCTGCTTCAGCAGTGGTACATGTTCCTGTGATTCCAGCGATTTTACTGTTTGTACATGGGATACTTACAGAACCTCATGGGGTAATTAGTCTTAATTAGCAGGTTGGACACATGCAGCTCTTTCCTCCTGCAGTCTGCAATTAATGCTATAGACATAATGCAGATTTCTCCTTGTCAATCTTTTGTTTATGTTTATAGGAGGAGGAAGCAGTTTAGGGAAAAACGATTAAATCAACCACCTGCTGAGATGCGTGTCCTTCTCACCTGAGGATTACCCTGCGCTCGGTGACAGCTGAGACATTCCCAACTTCAGACACCTCAGTGTCAGCCCTGTTCCCTCTTCCATACGTTCCTCTGGGGCTGCTGCAGGTCTTGTTCTCTTTGGTCATGGATTGCGCCTCAGTTCACTTCTGCAGATCGGTTGGATGGTATGAAAACCCTTCTGAAGTTGTAACACGGGTGTAGATACTAGTAGTTTGGGGCAGGGAAAGGTCCCAAGTTCTGCTTCTCCCAACAGCCTCCATTAAACCACACTCACGTTGTGTGTGCACCAACCTTCCCAGTAACCAGATCACTCTGGAGTATGAGGAGCTGCTTCAAATGTTATTACAGTTGTCCCGAGAAGTTTCCAGCCTCAGGAGATGTTTATTTGCACTGGGACATACTGGGGAGAACATCTCAAGTTTTCTTACCCAGTGTTTGTTTTCATATGGGAACAGTGGCTGCCTGGTGTGAATATTTACAAAATAGGTGGTTGTTACCAGAGGTCATTTTTATTTCAAGTCCTCAGAGCCACATTGATGTTTCTTTGATTTCCAGCCCAGGATAAATACTCACACTGCAGTTACAAACCGTGTAATCATATCCCGGCCTCTACTAGATCCGTGGAAATTCAAAGCTGCTTTGTGGACTTGAGAGAATTTGTATGGATTTATGCAGGACTGGGAGCAGATTTATACTCTATTTCTTTCAAAGAGTGCTAAAAATTAGTAGCTGCCTAAAATACAGTTCACTTCTATTGAGGACACCACAAAGGCGAGAACAGCCTTTTCACACCGATGTTTTGCTGCCTCCTGAAGAGCTGTACCCGCTGGGACAGCGATGCTGGTGGGTGGTGTGTGGTAGAAGCCAGTCCCAAATTTCTTCTTCCAGCGCTTTAACCTCTGAGACACCTCGTGGTGGAAACATTTACTGCTGAGAGAGAAGGGCTGACATTGCGGGGAGAATCCATTTTAAAGCAACTTGGGGATTCCATTCTGCTGTGTGCCGGGAGGTGGCCGAGGCCGAGCAGCCGGCGTGATGCTGGCTCGGGGAAAAGATCCATCCACAGCAAATTTTTATTAAAATAAAATAAATCTAAAGCCACCAGGAAATTAATTTCGTTCAGAATAAAGCCAGCCTTTACCCGTGGGCTTCGCAAGCATTGGTGAGATGGATTGATGATATTTAGTCGCAGGAACTGCAACAGTTTACAGCTTCTGGGCAAATAAAACAAACATGTGGCTCTGCCATGGGTTTCAGGCCCAAAACTGAATGTGACTTGTCGGTGGGAACTGAGGAGGGAGGGAAACCCTCCGGAAAAGTGAAAGTATAAACACCTTACGTGGTTCTCACATCAGCCTGTTCCCATGACACATCGCTGAAACCCGTGACGTCACAGACATGCACTTTCAGCCTGTTTTCCGTATCAGAACATGCAATTTGGTGACTGTAACCCCCATGGATTTTTACAGCTGCTTTATTTTTCTGCCGGTTTACATTTTTGGGGGATTGACTTCTGCCCAAAACCATAGCCAGTGCTTACAGAGAGCTTGGGCATTGCAGCACAGAGGTCCCTTCTGGTGCTTCCCTTGAGTGAATAAAATACATTTTTTAATATCAAATTCACTTTAACGTAGAAGAGAAGGCTGCCGCTCATGCTAAACGTGGACAACTATATTGACTTGAAAACCTATTTATTTAATCATTTTCCAGGAGAAGCCTTTGGCGACTCCACTGGAAATGCGGCGAGGCCCAACCGGCGAGCGACTGATTGAGGCCTCCAAAGGCCCTAGACCGGGACCGCGGCCTGCGCCTGGCGGGGCTGCCCCTCCGACTGACAGTCCAGGCAGCCAATCGCAAGCCGCGTTTCTTTCGTAACTTCGCCTCCCGCCGATCAAACTGCCCAATCAGCACACGGGAGGTTAACGGATCAGCCCGTGTGAACGTCAGCGGTCAAACGAGCCAATCGGCAGGAGGGAGGTTCCTAACCAATGAGATCAAAGAGCTTGTGGAACGGAGATATGCTATTGGTGACTCCACCTATCGGTCCCCTCCGCTTAGACCAATGATTAGCTAGCGGGGAGGAGGGGGTGGTTTCCGGGGCGGGGAAACTATATTAGGGGCGGACA
>VXBJ01007822.1:325736-340881 GCA_013400055.1 Nycticryphes semicollaris
CGGCCGGGGACGACGGCTCCGCGCGCCCGCGCCGCCATCTTGAGGGGAGGAGCGCGGAGCCTGTGAGGGGGGCCCCAGCGAGGCGAGGGGGATGGCGGCGGTGGCGAGCGCAGGAGGTCTGCGGGCACCCTAAACATGATGTGCGTGTTCCCTAGGTGCCCAGGCAGCTCCCGACTGCGGACTCGAGGGGTCTGTGGCGGCCTGGGTTTGTATTCGCTCGCGGTGCCCTGGGAGTGCTCAGGGTCGAAGCGTGGGGCTGCAGGCGGCGATGGCTCGAACTGATCTGCTTCTTTGTAGGGATTTAAAGCAAATCTCTCTCTGCTGAGGCGACCCGGGGAGAAGACCTATACTCAGCGTTGCCGCTTGTTTGTCGGGAATTTGCCTGCTGATATAACAGACGAAGACTTTAAAAGACTGTTTGCCAAATATGGGGAGCCAGGAGAGGTTTTTATCAACAAAGGGAAAGGCTTTGGATTCATTAAATTGGTAGGTTTTTGTACTACACGTCTGTCTATTTCATTCTGACGAAATGGTAGTTTACAAGGTGATTTTCTAAATCTGGATCTTAAAATTTCCTCAGGAATCCAGAGCTCTTGCAGAAATTGCGAAGGCAGAATTGGATGATACCCCCATGAGGGGCCGACAGCTCCGTGTTCGGTTTGCCACACATGCTGCTGCTCTTTCAGTGCGCAATCTTTCACCCTATGTGTCCAACGAGTTGCTGGAGGAAGCTTTTTCCCAGTTTGGTCCAGTGGAAAGAGCTGTTGTGATTGTAGACGATAGAGGTAGATCAACAGGAAAAGGCATTGTTGAATTTGCATCAAAGCCAGCTGCAAGAAAAGCATTTGAACGGTGTACTGAAGGAGTGTTTTTGTTGACAACGTAAGTATGTTGGTGCTTAGGATTTGGTTTGAGCCGAATAAAATTGTTGGCCTAGAGTTTTTCAGAGTGGTGGTTCTTATGGGAGAGTAAAACAGGTAATTTTTTGTTCAGCACTCCTAGGCCGGTTATTGTGGAACCGTTGGAGCAACTGGATGATGAAGACGGTCTTCCAGAAAAGCTTGCTCAGAAGAATCCGATGTATCAAAAGTAGGCACTGTCTTTTGCTATAAAGAGTATATAGATGATGCATGTATTAATGTCCCAGACTGTGAAGGCAGTGCAGTAATTTTTCAGAAACAGGCTTTGATTTTGGAGTAGGACTTGGGTTTTTTTGGTGGTAGTTTGTCTGGTAGTCTGTCTTGTTTGTATGAGAAAGTGTTTAAAATTGCTTTCTTTGATTAAAAACTATTAACAGTTTAAAGGCAGTGACTTAGAAAACGGTGTAGATTAGTGCAGTGCTCCTAAAACGTTGATACACTTTACATTGCAAATGTATGGAAAGCTTTTGAACTTTGCTAGTTTTGTTAATTACTGAATCTTAGACTCTTAAGTTCTTCATATGACACAGTAAACTGTTAGCCCTCAGGCATTTTGAAACCTATTTAAGCTGTTAACTTTTGCCTTTGACACGTAGTGCTTTGGGTGAGTTGGCACTGAAGAAGCCCATCTCTCCATAACAGTCTTGTTTTGAAGGGCTGTAGCTACTTGGGCAAAGGCTTTTCTGCTTTGAGGATTTTTGTTGCCAGCAGTGGAATGTCTAAAGGAGAAGATAAACAAGATTTTGTAGTTGCCACAGAAGTCACAGAATTTATTTACAGCAAATGCTGCTCTTCAAGAGTGCACAATGCTGTGGTGTCCCTAGCTTTCTTGCAAGGAGTTGTCTATCACTTAGTTGTGAGGTATTTTCAGGGCTCCTTTGATGTTCCCTGATAATTCAGCTTGTGGTCTTTTGTTGACCTTCACCTCCCAGCTTTACCCAGTCTGAATGAGCACCTTCCTTTCTGCAGGGAAAGAGAGACTCCTCCCCGTTTTGCTCAGCCTGGCAGTTTTGAATTTGAATATTCCCAGAGGTGGAAATCTTTAGATGAAATGGAAAAACAGCAGAGAGAGCAAGTGGCAAAAAACATGAAAGATGCCAAGGACAAACTTGAAAGTGAGATGGAAGATGCTTATCACGAGCATCAGGCAAACCTTTTGCGTCAAGGTAATTGCCTCTGAATTCTGTATTTTCTTCTTGCTTTATATGCTACCTTAAATGTATGGTTCTTCAGTCATTTGGTGAATAAATTAGTGCTTTCTACTGCTAAGTTGAGAATTTCAGGCTTAAAGAGCAACTGGTAGTTTTCCAGTTCTTGTTTAGATGAAGTGTTGTTAAGAACAGTGATGCTCAGAAGGCAGCTCTCTGCTGTGGTGTGGATAAGGGTGTTGTAATTCAGATCTGACACGATTAAATCTGGCAAGGAGTTTGTGAAAAAGCTGCTGACGAGCTTCATTTCTGCAGACCTGATGAGGCGTCAGGAAGAGCTGAGACGTATGGAAGAGCTCCATAACCAAGAAATGCAGAAACGCAAGGAAATTCAGCTGAGGTTGGTTTGGCTTCCATGGGATTTTGTCAGTTACATTTGTGTTTGGTTTTGGTTTTTATCTTTTAAAAATGACTTACATGAAAGTTTTTATTTTTCAAGAAACACCATTGCTGCTTCAGTTTGGGTATGAGAAATTGAACTGCAGTGTAAGTTTCTCCTCCGGTGTTTGAGCATCATGGAGTGGGGGTTTGGTTGGTTGTTGGGGTTTTTTTGTTTGGGTGGGTTTTTTTTGTGCTTAAGTGTAATCATTCAGTGCCTTTTAAATTGCTGCAGCAAGTGATGTTGGTGGGAAGTGTTGTCTGTTTTGCCGTGCTGAGGTCTAACCCTCTGCTTTGGGTTCAGGCAGGAGGAGGAGCGTCGCAGGCGGGAAGAGGAAATGATGATACGTCAGCGGGAGATGGAAGAACAAATGAGAAGACAGAGGGAAGAGAATTACAGTAGAATGGGTTACATGGATCCAGTAAGTGAAACCATGATGTTTTGTGGATACATTACCTTGTTGGGGAATTTCTTGTGTGTATTTTTGAGATTGATGCGTTTTGCTTCCTTTAGGTTAGATAATGCAATGTCAGTGTAGGTGAGATGGTAGTAGTTGGCTGGACGTGTGCTTTATCTCTCCTGAAAGGTGTGGATTTCAGGAGTTTATTACCAGTACTAAAAGTTGTTTCTTCTATGCAGCGGGAGAGAGACATGAGAATGGGTGGTGCCACCACAATGAACATGGGAGGTAAAGAATTTTTAAATAATTCCTTTACACGGCTAACTTGGAAATGGTCAGAATATGATATTATATATTTCTCTTTCTTAGATCCTTATGCTTCTGCAGCCCAGAAATTCCCACCTCTGGGAGGTGGTGGCGGCATAGGTTATGAAGCTAATCCAGGAGTTGGCCAAGCAGCCATGAGTGGGTCTATGATGGGAAGTGACATGGTAACGTATCCCGTGGGGGCTCTCGTTCAGCACAAGGGAGATGTTGCGGTTGGGAATTGAGTTCTCTGCCAGTGTTTGGATGGTTGTGTACATTTCACTGGTAACTGCTGACTTTCTTGTCAGGTGTTTTAACATGAAGACTAGTGTGGCAGTACGTAGTGCTAGATTAGTTCTTAACCGTTATGGTAGCTTACACAGTCGGAAGTTGTTCGTAAGTAAATTCAAATGTGCTCTCAAGCATATTTGCAATTAACTCTGACTTTATTGGACTTGGGAAATTCTGCGTCACTGTTAGGCTTGGAAGGATTTATTTATTTATTTTTAACAATGTGACAAATTTCATAATTCCAGTACACGTGTAGCAGCTTTTCAGTAATTTGATCTTCTGCATTTATGGACAAGAGAGATTTTTGTTCTTTGCAATGTGTAACGCTGCATTTATTTTGGCCCTTCCAAGCCTAGTTAGGATTGATGCATGTTGGTATGGGTATGCTGTTAGTTCAGAAATCTGCACTCAGGTCTATTTAAGCGGCAGATTAAAGTAACCAATGGTAAACAGCATATCACTTACTCTGTCTGCTGATGTTTGCCACAGAAGAGCAGAAATGCTGTTTTTTAGCTTAAAACATATTCCAGCAATCCTTGACTGTAGCCATTCTGTGACTCCTATCTCACAGAGGAATGAGCCCGTTCTTGTTTTCCTGTGTTTGGGCATGACTACGTAGGTAGAATTTGTTAAAGCTACGGCATATCTCGCTTTCCCGAGGTATGTGTTCCAAACTGTACTATTTTTGGCACACTATATGTGTGAATGGGCGTTGAGCCTGCTTGGTGTTAGCACACTGAAGCAATATGGATGTAGATTAAAGAAATGCTTAATGGGTTGGATGGAAGTCGATGGTGGCTTAGGTGGCAATATTAGTGTGCTTTCCCCCTCCCGATGGGGTGTACGCTCTGTATCACAAGCTGAAGCAAACTATTTTTTGGGTGGGTTTTAGGCCTCTGGTTTAATGTGGTGAGCTACCAGAGTAGCTTCTCAACTATCTTCCATTTTTGGGGGGGGAACCATACCTTTGGAATGATAACTTCTCAGAGCATCATTGATTCAGTAGACAGTGCCGTTGGCCTTAATGTAGCTCTATATAATCTACTGATACTTAAGCAGTTCCTGAGTTTCCTGTGAACAGTTAGGCAGTCTGTGGTGAATGCTGTGTACATTTTTCTCCTGAAAATCCTGCTCCAGGTGCATGCTGAACTTGTGTTCTACTTGAAAATGTGATCTGGTCAAAAGGTGTGACAGTAAGAAGATGGTTTAACTGCCTTGAGTTTTAGGACAGGGCACCTCTGCCACACAGTGCTGTCACAGTGACTGGGCTGATACCTTTTAAACAGAATTGGAGAGGAGTTCAAGCTGCCATGGATTAGGCAGAGAGGACCTATGTAATCTTTCTGAAATTCCTTCCTTGGAAGGATTGAAATGTAACTTTCAGAAGTCAAGAACTTGAAGTGTGAATTTTAAGTTGGAGTTTTTGTAACAAGCAACAGCCTACCATTGCTCTGTTACTCGGTAGCGGAAAACTTGCTTGAAATGAAAGTTTAAAGCTCTCTTTGACTTCTCAATTTGTCAGCTCTCTAGATTGACCGCTGATCACACCTACTGATACAGTAACTGAACAAAATCCATGCAGCTAGAGGTACTAGTGAAAATACCTGAAGTCTCTGCTTTATTGCAGGGTATTTTAGCTTTTACATCTTGGTGTGAAACCTTTCAATGCTGTGAAGTTGTGAATTTTCCAAGAGCCTGTGGTGAAGGCGGGGTGGGAAGGGAGAATATTGACCCTTTGTGCATAGCTCTAACTGGAAACATGAATAAATTGTAGCTCTTTGAACACGTTTTGCATATTATACAGCAGCAGTTCCGGAGTACTTGGGATTTTAACAAATGCAAGTCTTTTGATCGAGCAATTGCGTTGGTTAGGTAAATCTCACTGGTCATCAGCTTTTTTTTTTTCACATTTTTTTTTCTTCTTGCAATCCAGTAGTGCTCACAATCAGGTTTGATTACTGCCTAAGGCCTCTGCAGTTTAGTCAGCAGACCGTAGTCTTAACCCCATCTTGAAAAGCACATGGTCTCTATTGCAGCACATGCCATTAACTGGTGAGTAGGCATTCTGTTTACAGTGACATTTTTACGAATGTCAGCTCGTACTTCAGTGACCTGAAGATTGGTTCTCTGGCTAGGCTGATTTTGGAAATGACAGTGATGCAAATCTAAGCTTTTATTGCACTAAAGGTGAGAAGTTTGCAAGCTGTTTGCATTAACTTGGTTGAAAATTTGCTAGAGCTCATTTGGAAAAGTTGATAATTCACATCTGCACTAATGCTTACATTTCTAGCACTGCAGGGAGGATCTGTTCTTTGTAACAGATGTATGAGAATGCATCAAGTGGGAACATACCTCAAGGCATGTATTACAATAAACTAATTTTTAAATTACCCTTTTTTCCTTTCTATGTTCCCGGTACCTGTGGATCGGCTCAATGGTGATTGTATCGACGAACCTTGACTGCGGAACCTTCTAAAAATATATACTTAACACACATGGACATCAACTACATATAATGAACTGTTAATTCTGTTCCAATAGCGTCCTGAACGCTTTGGGCAGGGAGGTGCGGGGCCTGTGGGTGGCCAGGGTCCTAGAGGAATGGGGCCTGGAACACCGACAGGATATGGTAGAGGGAGAGAAGAATATGAAGGCCCAAACAAAAAGCCCCGATTTTAGATGTGACCTGTAGTTTCATTCCAGTTTGTTTTTTGTCTGTCTTGTTTAGACACCAACTTTTTAATTCTTGCATTTTAGTAAGAAAGCTACGTTTTTATGGATGTTAGAAACTTACTGACCTAATATTTGTAAGTGGTCTGTTTGGGCGAGTACAATTTAATTATGTAATGCAGTGTTTCAAAACAAATTTAGCTGTTTTTTTGATGTATAACGTCCCTAACTTGATGGCAGTGTACCTTGTGCCACTGAATTCCCAAAGTGTACCAACTTTTTTTTTTTTTTTTTACTGTGCTTCAAATAAATAGAAAACTAAATGTAGTAACTCTTCTTGCCCTTCGTGGTTAAACGTACGAGGCTGAATCCCACCCCTTCCACAGTTAAAGCGAGAGTCTCGAGCCAGAGGTCGAATTAGACCAGGGTGTGGAACGGCAGTGAAGAGAGAGCTCTCTTCCCTAAAGATTGGGTCAAACAGTAGCCTAACTTGCCAGTAGGTGCAGATTTATTTTTTTTTTTTGAGCATTAATTGTGCTGCAATAAGAAAGCAAATCTTGCAAGTGCTGTATGATACGATAATTAAAGCTACGCTGCAAGCGGTGCGGTGTGGAACGTATCGCATATTTTAGCTACGGATAACGGGTGGTGGGATGGTAGCACTTAACCACCTTGGCAGTTAACTGCTTGGGATCTTTTAAAGACTTCAAGCAGAAGACTAGCAATGGTTATTTTAAAAATAAATTGATAGAATGACTTGTATTGGCTGAGTCCCTAACTAAAGGATTGCTAATGTGATATTTATGTGCTCTTAAGCTGTCTGAGATGACAGGATCTGGCCTTGCTCCGTATTTGTGTACTCACCTGAAATTGCTTGGCAAAAAGACCAGAAGTGTTACTTGAGTGATTAAGGTTAATTTGCTTATGTCCTCATGCTAATTGGGTGGACTAATTTGCATAGCTCAGAATACAATCCTTTGTATAACGGGGTCTGCAGGAACTATTTTCAATCGTGTAGCTGGTGGGCAAATCCTAAAAACCTGTATGTAAAATACAGAAATTGGCTTGCTTGCATGATGGTTATCACTCTTTTATTATTGATGTTTGGAGATAATGCATCAAAAGTAGTATCTGAATCTGGAGTTTAATAGTTAATACTACACAGTACAAATAAACTCCCTTTAAGGTTCTTTTGTAGAAGATCTGATGACTTCGTTAGCTTGTTGTTCATTTCATTAAGCCCCAGAAGAATTTCAAAGCGTTCTGGACTCACTGATAAGGTGTAGTTGCTTTGCTTATTATTACCCTGTACCAGATAAGCTGGGAACGTGACTTCCCAGTGCAAAACCCACCTTGGTGTTAACGCAGGATACATCACCCTGCTTGGCACAAAGTAGGTAAACTTAGTTTGGCTGTGCTTCACGGGACTCCCCAAGCACCGAGCATTCTGTGAGTAGCTTTAAGCTTCCAAAGATCTTTTTCCATTCCTCGTGCTAAGCATTGGCTAATTCTAAATTTTCCTCTGTGGTTGCAACTTCAGTGTCAGATTGCAGTATTTCAGAGTGCAGGTGATCCCTCTTGAAGTACTCTTAATGAAAAAATGGCATGTTGTGAAATGCTGATACCAGGTAACACTGACTGTGACTATTAAGCGCATTAAATAGCGACTGAGCTTATTTGGTGAATGCTGCTTATTTTCCCAGAAAAGTTTGGGGGTTGATAATAATGCTACAACAACGAATTGCCCTTCAGGAAATTCTGAATTGGCGGTTCCTAAACTGCAGGCCAAGTACGTGGGAGTACTTTATTGGATGCTTAGTTGAAAAATCAGCAGTACTGATGCCATTTGCTTTATTGGGTAGTATTAAATAATGCATATTTTCTGGAGGGTGTTCATGGGACACCCGATAAAAAGGTGAAGGTGTCTTGAGATGGGGAATTCTGAACGTAAACATTAAATTAATTTTTTTCAGTTTATTTTTCAGATTACATGTCATTCTTTATTAAAGAGATGCCGGTGCATATCCTAAAGTATGTTCTTTTGTAGTTCTGTAACTTGGAAGAGTGAAGGATGCTGATGTCCTTGTACCTTACAGAGGTTGTCTTTTGGTACCCCTGTTTTGTACGTAAGCTCCTGTTGCTAGGTATTACAACTAGCTGAGTTGTAAATCCATGCCTAGTAATTACATTGAAAGATCTGTCAGTTTTCAAAATCTCTCTGAAAGTTTGTTTAAATGTAGCCTTGTTGTAGCTGCATAAGCAGAATTTCTAAATTAAGTTCTGCTTTGAGTTGCATGGATTAAACGGGCATACAATTAACTAGCCAACCTCTTTTCAAGACTTTTTAAAGGTGGTGTCTTAAAAGCTGGCAAACATGGCAACTTGAACATCTGATGAAGTTGCTAAATGTGGGAGGCGAGAAAGTTCTGTTCCTTTGATCTGTTCCTGTGAGGTTTTGGACTTTCATTTTTTTTTTTCTTTTCATAAAATCTGATTTATATATAATTGAACCTTTAAAACCCACTTAAAGTGCTTTGATGCTCAGACCTGGTTTTGGATGGTCTGGATCCCATAACATGTTTTTTTTGTACTGGACTTGCAGGACATTGGCTGTTGCAATTTAGCTCGTTTTATCAAAAATTGAGCCCATTTTGACACTTAGATCTCTCAACTGCAGCATGTAGAAACTGGTATGGCTGTACATGTATCTTCCTGCTACAGAATAATCTTCTGGTGTAGACACATTACCCTAATGATTTATACAGCTGATGAGAAACTGAAACTGCTTTTGAGATTTTGTGGTATTTTTGTGGTAGAAAAAAAAAATCAAAACCAAACCCCAAAACTCTTGGCTTCTCCTTGGCAACCATTTTACTGTGGCAGCAAGTTTTTTGCTGGAGTTTGAGACTGCAATTTACACTTAAAACTAGTGGCCTGCTACATAACTGCACTTAGCCAGCATTTCTGCAGTTCATAACTGTGAGGAACGTAGTACCACAAATGGCAATGGACATTAGGACCCGGATGTAGTATTCCTGCTTGCTCCAAGAATTCTCATTGCCGACTGCGTACAGGTAGGTAACAAGCAATATAATCTAAACTTGGTGACTTTCTATGTAATCTTATACTGTGGGTATTCTGACATCACACTTCTGACTGTGGAATTACAGTGCAGCACTCTTCATACATACCTGTATGTTAAGCTCGCATCAAAGCTGCGCGGTTTTCGGTTTTAAGCTCTGTCTTTGTTCAGAGTCAATAAGCAACTTGCTGTGATTCTTAGATAAGTAATTTCAGACCCGATTCCTTTGTGCATACGACTCGGCTTGTGTGGATTTTTTTTTTCTCAGTTCCAATGTAATGAAGCTATTCTTAGGTGAGCTTCGTGGGGAAGAGGGGGATATGTGATCTTAAAAACTCACTTAACTAGTTGACAAGGTGCTCTCAGTGCCTAGAAAAGGACTGTCGAAACTCTTCTGGAGTGACCAAGTGGCCCATCTCTGCAGCCCATCCCTTCGGAGAGTCTTGGCTCGGTAGGAACCACGTTAGCGATGGCTGCTCTCGCCCTGTGCGCGCTACGGGGAAAGCCCCTTGCTGATAACAGGCAGCCTTGAGACTAATGGGGAGTATTTCTGAGGACATACAAATGAGTGCTTGAATGAGTAGCCCCGTGAGTAGTTTTACAGAGCTTATTGGACATTTCAGTTGTCTTTATTGCAGTATTTGATTGACAAGCGTAATGCATTCCTCTGCCTTTAATTGACAGTGATGAGATCCTGTACTTCTGCCTCGTAGAGTCATCTTGGTAGCGTAATGCTCAATTTTGTTTGTCATCAGTAGCTCTAAACTCTTCCTTACTAGAAATACTGAACGTAGTGTTTCGGGATTAACATGCTCACGCTTCCAGACATCCAGACACGCTCATCTCCAGCTCCTTCTGCATTAGCTCTTGAACCTGAATTTCAGGGTCCCTTGTTTTCAGCACATGATCTAGCTCTTGTCTGATAATTCAGTTTATTTCAGAGGCAGTGTCGTGTGTTTTCCCACTTGCTCTGCAAAGTTCTGCTTTGCGTACTCGTTTCTGGTATTATTGTCACATTTTGAACCCTTCTGTGTTACCTTCCAGGCAAGACTCTTTGCTGGTGGCCAAGGGATCTGCTCGGCAGCCTTGCCCTCTGCTGTAGCTCTCTCTCCGTGTTCCACCGAAAGCTTCAGTAGCAGCTACACCTTCAGATCATCGTAACAGGTCTTTGGTTACACCTCAGTGAGTGTAGCTGAGCTGTAGCGAGTCAAGCAGTGACACACAGCTTGTCACCCAAGTCACTTTGGCTTTTTTGTGATGGCTTACTTTTACCTGTGACTAGAATTCAGTAGCAAAACTGATGGCAGCGTGTGTCCTGTCACGTAGCAGCGCTGAATTATTACTCTTCAAACCAATGCTCAGATCTGACTTGAGTTTTTTTTTCCAGTGTGTTCTGGATACTTGACCTGCAGGAACGCTGTGGAGGGGTTTTTGGCACATCTGCCTCGTTCTACGTACTTGAACTAGCAGGTTTTTGACACTCTTGGAGCAAGCAATCGGTGACTGAACCGTGGGTCTCGTGCCAGCTCTGACTGCAGTGATGCAACTCGGTGTGGTAGCCAACTTAACTAGCCATGTCTGCTCTAAGTCAGCCTGTAACGAGTGGGTACAAGAAATGCCATTGAAGTGCTCGCATTGTGTTTCATCTTGGTTTTACCTGTGTGTGAAAAGACACTTTTTCTCAAAAGCTTATCTGAAGCTCAGAAGTGTGGTGTCAGAATACATATGTGCGTACCTGGCTGGCCCTGGGAGCCAGACACTGGTGCTGTCAGGAGAGAGCACAGCATAGCGTGGATGGGGGCTTTACTGTAACATTAAGCATACAAAGTGTTGATTTTGCTTGCAGTTTTCCCCAGAGCTAAACACTGAGGCCTGTTGAGTAGTTTTAGGACTCGAGCAGTAAATGGGGTTGCATGTCTCTGTTAATCATTGCCAGCTGCAGTGACACGATCAGGAAGGCCAGTGTTTGGGTTCATTCTGTCAAACCAGGCTCAGCATGTTGGAAAGGATGCATTAAAAGTACGCTCTTCTGGGTAATTACTTGGCTTCTCCCACTACTAGGAAGTTTGGAATCGGCTAATTAAGCTTCAGATCTATTTTTTTTTTCCCTCTCCATACCAGCTAGTGGGGCTGTTAAATAGCTGCTTACTGGAAAAGGCAAAAAAAACATATAAATAAATAGGGAGGATTGGCCTTCTCCCACCTCTGTCATTGCTGCTAGATAATGATTGACACGTTAGGACTTGGCTGTGCAATCCCGCAGAGGTCTGTGAACACCCCATCTNTATAGTATCCCTTATGCACGGTGTTTTGTTGCTAATGGCACAGAAAACAAAAAGGTGCATATTAGACTTCTCTGCTCCTCAGGGCCATGATAAAACCCAGGCGGTGGGTTTGAGGCTAAACTTGAACTGGGCCCTGCCTGGTCAGATCCCACTGTGACCGTGGTGGGATTTGCCTCCCAACCCCCGAGGCGTGGACACACAAACCTTGTACTGCTGCATCCCCTCACCCTTAGCTGTAGTGAGAGGGGGGGGCTTCACAAGGGCAGAATCTGGTGCCGAGCATAAAAGCCTGTTGACTGACAGCGCTGATTTCACCCCCCCCCAACTGTCTTCTTGGGCTTCTGGAGCGCTTCGTAAGGACTATTGACCCCCAGGGACATGGCACTCCTTCATGAAGGGGAAGAAAGAGGGCAAGAGACAGCAGATGAGGGTAAAAACTATAGCTGAAGTAGCTTGACAAAAGTGTTAATGCCTTCACATAAGGGATAATATACCTCTGGCTGCAATCAAAGCTCATGGTACTCAGGCTGGGGATTGACGGTTTGTGCTCAGACGAGGTGCAGTTCTTCAGTCAACTTCCTGCCTATTCCTTCATCTCTTCACGAGTGTTTAGGCTAGCCTATTTCTGCCCCTTATTCTTAAATTCCCCCCCCCCCATAACTAATCAGTCCATGTATGTTAAAAACCTGATTTTTAAGTTAGTTTTGAAGTGGTCAGCCTTTGTTGCGTGTGACTGCACTAACTTCACTTGTTATCCTTTAGGTGAAGATGGAAGCTGAGTGAAGCCGGGGTGCTCATCCACGGGAAGTAAGTATCACTTGTGTTCTTGTTCAGTCACTGGGGTACCTGGAAATTTGGGGAATTTTGGGGAACTGAGGTCTGTGGAATGTGCAGGGTAGAACTAAGAACCTGCTGTCGGGGTGTGGGGGTAACAGCCCGGCTCCTGCTGGGCTTGGTGTCATGGCAGCAGTGGTTCAAACCAGCTTTTGAGATGTGGCTCTGTAGAAAGGATTCTGAAATCACCCTGAGTTTGATTTGTGGGTGTTGTTGCAGTTGAGGAGCCAAGCATGAGCACATCCAGCACGGTGCCCAGTGGTGTGTGCAGAGGGACCAAGGGAACAGTGAGCCAGGTGAGTGGCTGGTGTCCTCAGGCCGCTGTGACGGCGCGGGTGCCCTGTGATGTGTGACACACTTCGTGCCTGAAGTTTGCCTGCGATTAATCTCGGTTTCGTATAAAACTTCTGAATCTTTCTTTTGTAGAGCCGAGATATAACTGTTGTTTGAGGCTTTTCAGCCCCTGTGGTGTGACATGGAGCCGCTGCTCTGCTTGCAGTGGGGGGTCAAACAAGAAATAACCATTTCTGCATTCGGCGAAGGGGGGGTGGGGACTATCAGCAAGGGGGAAAAAGGGGAATGATACAACAGCTGCTTCTCAAAACGTTAGCCTAACGAAAAATTGTTTAAAAGCTGCTTTTCTGAAATGCTTTGATGAACATTGCACTCTGAAAATGCCCTGGAAGCTGAATTGGCAAATACAAGAGCACAAGCAGGTGGTGATTCAGGGAAATAAATGACCTCGCAGAGCTGGATTTAATGATGTTTTCCCTCTAATTTACCACCAAAACTACAAGGGGGAACATAAGATATTTAAAAACTTGTGTGAGGAGCAACAAAGTACCTTTAACTCAGGAGTTAGTTGGGTAAGTAACAGCTTGGATAAGCTGCAGCCCAACCCGTGAGAGGTGAAGTCAGTGAGATTCTGTGGGTGAACTCCCGTGGAATCGTGTGTGATTTGTCACCGCTGCTCTTGCTTCTGGGGTAGTGAAACACAAACCTGTTCCCCACCTTGGGACCGGGAACGCTGGCGGTTTAGTCTCGGGTCTGGTGTGAGCACTTGGGATGCTGGAGGGTTCCTGGTGGGGGTGAGGTTTCTGCTGGTGGCTTGGATGTTCTTGCTCATGGTGTGCTTTGCTCTTGCAGCAGAACCTGAAGGCTGAGCGTGGTGAAGAGGAGCCAGGAATGTACCACTTCTAAAAATAAAATACTTGAATATTTATTCTCCTTTATTTTTAAATAAATGACTTGTGGTGTTACTGCAGAGCGTGTTTGGTGAGTAGGCAGTTCCTCAGTGTAAAGGGGGGGTGGGTGGATGGGACACTGCCACAGCCCAGGCTGTAGAAGGGACACAGACTGTGTTTGGACACTGTGGTTGTGTCCCCCTGTGTCACCCCCACAAACCTGTGGCAGAGAACCCCTTGTAACCAGTAAAAACCTGACAAATACCCAAGGCAGGAATGTTTTCCTGCTGTGATTGGGCTTCCCCCTGGGGTTCAAAGGCTCAGGTGCTGCTATTGGCCACATCCTGGGAACGCTGTGGCCTGAGGAGGTTCTGTGCTTCCTCTGGGACTGGCTTTGGTGGCTTTGTCTTGGCTCCTGTGGGATTGCCCAGCCTTTTCTGTTACTCTCCAGTAACCTGTCCTCATTTCCTTCCCACCCTTGTAGCATCAGCTGCTTCCTCTATGAAACTCTTCCAGCCTGGATGCGATTCCAGCCTTTCATCTTTTTGTGTGGAAATGGGATTTTTTTTAGGGGGGGGGGTGGTGGTGCAGGGAGAATGGCAAAAAGCCTCCCCTGATTTTTGGTGCTGTCCCTTCTCCTCACCTGGCACAAGAGACATCTTCCTGCTTCTGCCAAAGGTTTCATTACTCTAACGAGTGCCTGTAATTAAAACGGGGGGGTTGGGGGCAGGTATTGAGGTACCATGTGGAGGGAGACAGTCTGGTCCCAGATGGGGATTTATCTGCTGGGTTGGGGTCAGGGTGGGTGTTGTGTCACCCAGGGCAGGTGACCAGGTGCCCCTCAGGGCCCGTTGGGGTGGGTGAACACCCTGAGAAATGGTTTTGTGATGTTTGTTCAAAAAAACCCCAATCTCTGTCCCAGCCCCGAGGGACCTCTGCTCCCAGAAGTGAGTTGTTGAATTTTTAGGCAAAAGAAGAAGGGTTTGGGGGTGAGTGTCCCCTCAGGAGCGATGATGAAGGGTCCCTGCTGTAATGACAGCACAGGGAAGCCAAAGGCCCCCCCCCCCAGGTGCGGGTGCGGAGCTGCTGCTCTCTGTCCGCCTTTTGTAATTATTATGTTGATCATTTTTTCCCTTTCTGAGCCAGGAAGGGCTGGAGCCTGCCTTGGCCCGTCGCTGTTTATCATCCTTGCGGGGCCGCTGTCGCTGCGGTCTCTCCCCGCAGAGCCGGGGTAAACACCACCGCACGCCCCCGCCCCGGTAACGCCGAGAGCAGCCGGGCCCGGTGCTGGCGGAGGCCGGTGCTTCCAGAGAGACGGTCTTTGCTCTTTTATGATTTATTGGTTTTAAACCAAAAAGCGTTTCCACTTGAATTCCAACAACGGCGGAGTCTCCCGGGCTCCCGCTCTCGCCCATCCGAGGCGGCCCTTCCCGGGAACCCCGGCGCAGGGCGATGGCGCAGGCGGTGACGCGGGACCGGGAGGCGGGAGGGGGGGGGACGACAACCACATCCCGCGCCCCACCGGGCCTCCCCGCGGCCAGAAGGAGATCCCTCCTGCTGTGGCTGCCCCGTTATGGGCTCCTTGA
>VXBJ01007822.1:347752-370740 GCA_013400055.1 Nycticryphes semicollaris
GCCCACTCTGCGTGCCCCGCCGGCGGCAGCTCCCTGTCCTCACGCCCGTCCCCCGCGGCTCCCCCCGCTGCGGGTCGGGGGTCCCGGTGCGCCGGGAGGCGGCGGCAGAGCCGCATCGGAGCCATCTTGCGCCGCCGCCGCCGCCCGCTCTGACTCCCGGGGAAAATCCACCGCCGCGTCTTGGCTGCGCCGCGGCGGCGGCGGCGGCCCCGCTCCGCACCGCTCCGCGCCCATCCGCGCTGCACTGCGGGGCCGCCGCCACTCGCATGCTGCCGCCCGCACCGCTCCCACGCGCGGGGCGCCGGCCCGGGCCGCGCCGGCACCGACCCAACCGGGAACAAGCCAGCCCAACCGAGCCGCTCCGGTACCAACCGGGCCGGGAGCAGCCGGACCGGGCCGTCGGGGAACCGCCCGGCAGCGGCAGGAGGATGTAGGCGNACGGCGGGCGCAGCGGAGCCAACGCAGGGCCGTGGGCGGCTGCGTGGGTGGAAGATGGTGTTTTCCCAGCCCTGGCTGGTTCTTGCCACCACCGCAGCCCCGCTCCCTGGCACTGCACGGATGGGAGCAGGGGGTGCTGCACTGCTCTGGGGCACACAGGGGCAGGGAGGGGGCAGTGGCAGGGGGGGCCAGGGTGCATCAGCTGCCCCCCAACTGGGGGTCTTGCCCCCCAGCCCAGGGCTGTTTTCTGGTATGCTCCAAACCACTGTTTCTTGGGAGGAAGCGGGAGGCATCAGGCATGAGATGGGGAGCCCTGGGGACCACCAGCGTGGCATGGGCAGGGTGGCAGCCGGGCACCAGGACAGCCAGGAGATGGTGTCCCTGGCATGCGGGTGATCCTGTGGGGTGAGGGCAGGTCCAGGAGGGCTGGGGTGTCCATGTGCCATGGGAATTGTGTATCTTTGTGACTCAGTTAACATGCCGTGGGCTCTCAGAATGCCGGGGTGCCCACGGTGCCTGGGTGCTTTGCTCTGGCTCCAAGCAGCCGTGCCCATGGACCGAGCTGGATGAAGCTGGTCTCTGTGTGCCACGGGGCATGGCCAAGGGGTCCTCTGCTTCGCACCCAGCTCTGGCCCAGCCGTCCTCGACCACCCGCTTGTTCCCCCTTTGAAGTTCATATTAAATATTAATCCTTTTATATAACTGCTGAGGGGGAGTGGGCAGAGCTCCATGCCCCGCAAGCAGCAGCCACGCTGATAGCAGTGAGGGCACTGTGGGGCTGGGTGAGGGGTGGAGTTGGGGCTCACCCCCCCCTGGGGGCAGCATGACTTTTGGGGGGCTCTCTGCACCCCGGGGGTGGGGGCAGCCTCAGCTCTGGCTCTGGCCTGGTGGGGTGTTCAGGAGAAAGGACTGTTCAGTGGTGGAGGCCATGGGGCTGCTGAGCAGAACACCCACCCCGAGATGGGGGGTGTCTGCAGAGCCGCAGCCCTGGGAGCAGGGCCTGGATCCAGCCTTGCTGTCTCGGCAGCATCCTGGTGTCCCACTGCCCTGTGCCACCCTGAAAAACACTTGTGTCCCCCACTCCCACTGAGTGACTGATGGTGTGACCCGCTGGCGACAACCAAGCCTGGCTAAGAACCACAGTGCTGGGACAGGGACACAAAACGCCAGGACACAGCTCCTTCAAAACCCGCTCCAGGTGCCTGTGTCCCCTCACATGGGTTGTGTCCCCTCTGGGTGTCGGGTTCCCATTGTGGGGTGGTGGGTGGCTTTGGGGCTGGCGGGGAGCCATGGCCGGGCACATGCCACGCTGTGGCTCCCATTGCCGCGCGCAGCAAGGCGTCAGCCAGGTTATTGTTGTGCTACACTTCTAACCCACGCGTGCCGTAATTGATATGATTAGCAAATTACACAGCTGGGTTTGAGGGGCTCGGCGGGTGGGCAGCAGCTGGCAGCCCCCGGTCTGCCGGGGGGAGGCTGGACCCCTGGGGACTGCAACCATTCCGGGGCCGTCTGGTACCCCGGGGCTGTCCTGGTACCCCAAGTCTTCGCAGGTGGGACAGCGTGGCCACGGGCAGGGGCGAGTGACAGGTCCTCGGGTGTCCCCGACGCTCCAGGGTGCCCCAGGAGGACGCCCATGGGTAGGTCCCCCTGTCCCGATGCCAGCCCAGCACGGCGGGGCAGAGCCCACTCTGCGTGCCCCGCCGGCGGCAGCTCCCTGTCCTCACGCCCGTCCCCCGCGGCTCCCCCCGCTGCGGGTCGGGGGTCCCGGTGCGCCGGGAGGCGGCGGCAGAGCCGCATCGGAGCCATCTTGCGCCGCCGCCGCCGCCCGCTCTGACTCCCGGGGAAAATCCACCGCCGCGTCTTGGCTGCGCCGCGGCGGCGGCGGCGGCCCCGCTCCGCACCGCTCCGCGCCCATCCGCGCTGCACTGCGGGGCCGCCGCCACTCGCATGCTGCCGCCCGCACCGCTCCCACGCGCNGGGGGCTGTCCGCGATGCGGTGTCGGGGCAGTGCGGGACAGACCCCCGGGGGACCCATCCATCGCCGCCGAGCGGGTGCTGGGGGGAGGAGCCGGGGGGAGATGGCAAAATGGCTGGGGGCATCTCACCGGCACCGCGGTGCTCGGCTCAGGCAGCGCCAGTCGGCATCCCCCGGTGGGTGCGGGAGAAGGGGTGCGGGCATTCCCATCTCCTGGTGCATGAGGCTTTGGGGACAGGGCTCACAGCCCTGGAAGGCGACACCAGCCATCCTGGCTCTCTCCCGTTGCGGAGGTCTCGGGCCAGGGTTGGGCAGGCCCAGGACCCTTCTCCAGCCCAGTGGTCTTCCCTCTCGCCCCTCTGTGAGGCTGTGGAGCAGGGAGGGTTGGTGTGAGGTGCAGGAGCCATGTCCCAGCCGGGCCGGTGCAGGTCCAGGGCTGCCAGTGGGTGCTGGGAGCTGGCACAGAGCAGGAGCCGAGTGGCGACTCTCACCGTAGATCCAGGCTCCGTGGTACAAGCCAGCCTGGCATGCGAGGAGAGGTTTCTGGGGGCCTGGGTCTGGGTGCCTCTCTCTTCTCATTGCCTTCCTTCTCCTGGATGGTTGGGTTCTGTTGGAGGAGCTGGTCTGGTCCCTCCAGCCTGTGCCAAACCTGCAGAGCAAGTTGGCGCTGGGACCGCTTGTCTCTCTCCATCCCGTGACATCCAGCCCTGTACGTCACCTCCCTCGTGGGGTGCAGGGCAGTGCTGCCTGCAGCAGGTCCCTGCCAGCTCCCTGGGCCAGGCACAGAGCCCCGAGCAGGCAGAAGGAGACAGAACCGGGCTCTTGGGTGCCGGTTGCCCCCATAGGAGCCCGGGCTGGGAGCAGAAGGCCTCCCTTGGTGTAAATCGAGGCAGGATCCAGCCAGCAGTCCTGGTTCTCCTTTAGAAAATGGATGTAATTTCCCATTTATCTCGGTTTCTTGTCTCTGTGCTTCCAGTCTCCTCCTGCACATGTCAGTGGCTCCTAGCCCTCAAGCACCCAGTCTGCTGGGAGATGGAGCAGGTAGGTGGCCACCGGGAGTCGGGCATGGCCATGCTCAAGAGGCTGGAAGGAGTCACATCAGCCCTTTCAAAGCATTTATTTAAGTGCCAGCAGGGCTGAGAGGGACAAAATAACTATCAAAGTGACCATGGAGCATCTGAGACGAAGGTAGGGAGCCCAAGCTAGAGGGTCCTAGGGGGACCCTTCCTTCTACTCAGGGCAGAGCCATGCTGGGACCTGTGGGACACAACGGCCGTGCAGGAGGCACAAGGGTGTTGTGTATGTCCCCAGTGCACGTGCACACCTGTGAGAGCAGGATCCGGCCCCACACAGGGGTCTGTGCCCAGGTGGTGCTGCTGCTGCTGCTGCTGCTGAGGCTCCAGATCCAGGTTTTGCAGGTGCATGTGTCTCTCTGACAAGCTGATCCGAAACCCTGGATCCCACCCAACCAGAAATTTGGATCTGGAGCCAAAGGTGACTCTTGGCCCTTCTTGCCATCGCGGGCGAAGCTAAGATCTGGATCTGAGCGGCAACATGAGGAGCCTGGATCTGGCTCAGGAGCTGAACATGCGGCTTGTGCTCCTTCTGCCCATCAAATTGGATTTCCCGAAATAGCCTGTTGAAGACCAGGGCCCAGCAAGGACCGAATGACAGGTCACCAGGGGTGTGGAAGCCCCGCCATGATCCTGGCTGCCTGCTTCAAGACGTTGGCAGCCAGCAATAATAGTAATATACGGTGCCATTGCCGGGCAAGCGCAGCGCCCGAGAGCTAAGAATAGCAGGCGAGACGTGCCGGCAGCTGGGGGACTCGCAGGGAGGGCTGGTGGCAAGGGGCAAGCGGTTGGATATATCCTGGGGGGACATCCTGGTGATGGGGTGTATGAAGGAGGCTGTCTGACAGAGGGGAGGACATCCCCATGGTGCAGGTGGCATGGGGCACGGCAGGTGCCAGCCAAAGGCAAGGAGGTGCAGAGCAGTGCCCAGTGCCACCGACCCTGTGTAGTGCCCTTCAGGGTGGCCTCAGGGCTCAGCTGTCCCCAAGAGCTAGGGGTGAAGCTCGCACTGCCTAAGTGCCCCGTGGCCTTGGGATTGTGGCCGTTTTGATGTGAAACAGGATCCCCCAGTGAGTGGCAACAGAGCGGGGGCTACCCCAGGATAAAGGAGGGGCCCAGATTCCCAGTGCTTGCCTCTCCTCTGCTGGGCAGGATCGAGCCCCTTCTGCTCCCTCTGCTCTGCCCAGGGCCCTGGGGCCATATGGGGGGACAGAGGGGACACGGCCACCATGGGCAAGCGAATTGAGCCACAGGCAGGTCGGGCTGCTCTCTGCCAGCCGCGGCAGTGGCACGTGGCAGCAGAGCAAGTGGTCATCAGATTAAGGAGAATTAATTTGTACTTTCCCTGTTTCTGCGGGGCTGGGGGTGCTGTGGGCACCTGGTGTCCCCCTCCCTCGAGCAGCTGTGCTCCCTCAGCTCCTGTGCCAACGCTTCTACAACCTGCCCTCAATCCTAATTACCTTTTCCACGTCCCCCTCCCCAGCTCACTCCTCCCCAAACGCTGGAGCGGGAAGGAGCCATGACATGGTTTCTAATCAGCTCCTGAATTCAAATTTCTCTTGGCTGTCGAGGCTTCTCACAGCTTTTGTCTGGTGCTGCCCGAGCTGGGTGCTGCTCTGCGCTTCCCTTTGATGCCGTGGCAGCAGGCAGTGCCGGTGCCCGGGGGGAGTGTGGAGGCAGCCAGGAGACCCTACAGAAACACAGCGCTGTTGGGAGCTGGGCACTGGCAAAAGCATCACCAGCACCCACAGACCCTGCCACGCGTGGCCGGGTGGGAGCCAGCGCTGGGACCGGCATCTGCTGGTGCTGCCACGTGGCACGATGGTGCCGTGTTGGCGGTGCTGGTTGCTCCTGGCAAGCATGGACTGTCACCATCACTGCTCCTGCTGTTTTCCTGGGGCTCATTCTGCCTTGCTCCCGTGGGACCTGGCAGCCAGTGCGGGAGCTGGTGGGCACCGTGCCCCACGTGCCCATCCTGGCACAGCTCCGCTGCGGCCGGTGCGTTGCTGGGTTTGGCTCCTTCCCCGGCACCCGGCCCTCGTCGGCAGCGAGTTGTGGCTCTGAGTGAAGCCAGGGGATGCAAACAGTTCCCAGCGCTGCCAAGCCCCAATTAATAGCCTGTGAATCATGATGCCGTTGGAAGAGCAGATGTTTGTGGCGTGGTTGCCAGCGCTCGGTGTTTCACTGAGGGTCTGTTTGGCCTTAAACTGGCAGCGCTGGGAGGCAGGCGATGGTAGGAGCTTTGCTGCCTGCCTGGCTCCCTTCCCCGGCAGGGCCAGGCGCCGTTTGGGCTGGGAATTAGCTGAAGTTTTTGGTGGGCAGAGCAGAGCGGGAGAACAGCCTGTCCGTGGGTGTGTGGGGGTGCCGCTTCGGAGCGAGAGGACTGCGAAAGCTGAAGGTACCAAATCCCAGTGTGATGCCCAGCGGGGCACCTGCCAGTGTCCCATCCCCAGCACTGTGGCCTTGGCCTCTGTCTCCCCAAGGGGCTGAAGGGGCTGTGGTAGGACTGGGGGTCCCAGGCACCTTGGTTTAGGGATGGTGAACTGGTTGTTACTGGCGGGTGTGCTGGGTGTCTTGGATGTGGCTCTCCCTGCCGTCATGGTGCAGCTTGGCCGGGTTGGTGTCCCCATGGTGAGACCCCATGGCAGTTGAGGCACCCTGGGTCAGTGCCACTTGTGTCATCGGTGTGGCTGAGCTGAGGGACAGTCTTGGTGTTTCANGCGTGGGGCCGTCCAGGTGCGTGGGGATGCAGAGCTGGCCGTGTGTCTGTCTGGGCACATGGGGCTGTATGTCTGTCCAGGTGTGTGGGGCTGTGTGTCTGTCCATCCATGCGGGGCTGTGTGTCCGNNNCGAGCAGGCGCTGCTGGCGTGGGCAGCCCCTTCCCGTGGGTGCGTGGCTGCGCGCGGGGGCGGCGGGAGCGCGCGGGGGTGTGTCCCGAGCGCGCGGGGGCGCCGGCTCCGCCACCGCCTCTCGCCGGCTGGAAGGTGCCGGTGGCGGCCCGGGCACCGGGAGCTTGTTGGTCGCCGCGGGTGACCGTGACCCCCGGGGACGCTGGCTGCGCGGCCTGGCCGCGGCATGGGCAGCCCGCAGGGATCTGGCAGGAAGAGAACGAATCCGGTGGCCGCGCCGCCCCCGTTCTCCCGAGCCCAGGCGGGCAAGTTCACGGCTTAACGGCAGCGGCCGGGTGAGTGCGGCGAGAGGGGGGCTGGAGGGGGGTTGGTGGTGTCAGGAGAAGGGGCTGCCGGCCGGGAGGGGAGCGGGCCTGGCTCTGTGCAGTGGGAGGGTCCATGCCTTGCAGACCCCCTCTCCCGGGAGTGCTCCGTTTTGTGCCCAGCGGTGCCAGTACAGCGGATGCTCCCGAGAGGGAAGGAGCTGAGTCCCCCCAGCCCGGGCAGAGCGGGAGCCCCCCCAAACAGCCCACACCCCCGCTGAGCCGCTCCTAAACCCTTTCCTGGCCGAGTCCTCCTCCCTGGCAGCCACCTCCTTGTCTCGGTGTGCGGCGTATAGCTCCCGGCCAGCCCTCGCCCAGACGAGCCTCGGCACAGCCTTGGAGCTCTCCCGGCCGGGACAGGGAGTTCCCAGCCCTCAGGTCTCTCCCCAGTTTCCCTGCAGCCCTGCGCTGGGCCGGGAGCTGCACGTCCTGGGGCCGGGGGCTGCACGTCCTGGGGCAGTGTGTGCTGGGGCTGTGTGTGCTGAGTGGCAGCCGGGGCTGTGCCTGAGCTGAGCTCACCTGTGAGGTGGTGGTGGGCTCAGCCCTGGGGTCATGGTGGGCTCAGGATGAGGAAGGTGAGACGCCGTTGGCTCCTGGCCCAGCTCTGCACAGTGCCACACTGTGCTGCCTGTCCCCAAGCCATGCAGTGTGGGGGTCCGTGGCCAGCTGCAGGGGCAAGGAGGGAGGGGGCTATGCACAGGGGGAGCTTTGCTGCACACTCAGACCTGAGGGGACATGCTGGTGTTGCCTGAGACCTCGTGGGGTGGGTGTTCATTTGCCAGCTCATCGTATCCCGGGGGGCTTTTCCTGCCCTGTTGAAGAGTAGGGAGCAGAATCCCAGGGTGTCTGTGCTGAGTGTGTCCCAGCAGCACGGGGAGTGGGGCAGGGCTGCACCTCTGTGTGTGCAAGGGGTCCCCTCTGTGGTGTCGGTGTGTTGGCCCATGGGTGGAGGTGGAGAACCCCAGCTCTGCCTGCCTGACAGACGGCCCCACTGCCAGTGAGTGGCACAGCCCGTGCTGGCATCTGTGCTTCGAGCCCTGCCTGTCTTTGGTTCACTCCTTGGCACAGTTACAGTGGCAGACAGGTCCCTCTGTGCCTCTCCGTGGTTTCCCCCACCACCTTGCCTCTCCATGAGGAGAACCTCCATTGTCCAGCGTGTTTTCTTAGAGGGGAAACTGAAGCAGGAGGGAGGGAAATTGCAGAGCCTTCACCTGATCCCTGCCATCCTCAGGCTCGGTCCCACGCCTCACCTCGGGTTGTTTTTTCCTGCCAAGTGATGCCGAGAGCCGGGGGGAAGTGAGGGCATCCCGGGACACAGCTCAGGGCCGTGTCTGCCCGGGGCCCTGGAGCCGCCCCGGCTCCTCCTGCCGCCGCCTGGCGCGTCCCTGGCCCGGGGCTGCGGGGCGGCTGTCTGCGGCGGGGGTTGCCGGGCGGCGTGGTGACGATGGTGGCAGTGGTGGCCACAGTGGCAGTGGTGGCTATAGCGGCGGTGGTAGCCATGGTGGTGGCCACGGCGGTGGCCCCTGGTGGCAGCGGGCGGGCGCTGTCCGCGGTGCTGATCCCCCCTCCCCGCCGCGTGTCCCGACGGGACAACGGGCAGCGCGTCCCCGACCCCTCGGTCCCCTCGGGGGTGCGATGGGCGCGTTGGGCTCGGGGTCCCCCCAAGTCCCCTGGGGACGCCCCGGCTCGCCACGGCCTTTGATGTGCGGCAGCTCCAGACAGGGCTGGCGGGACGGGTGATCCGTGGCCGTGGCTGCCACCCCACGCCCTGGCTTTTGGGCTGGGCACGGCTTGTCGCTGCCGGGCACAGCAGATTGTCCCGTTGCACAGGTCGGACGGGGACCGGGCGCCACGAGTCGGGCTGGAGAGCGGGGTAGGGCAGAGCAGGCCACTTGGGGACACGGGCCACCAAGGCTTCATCACGCCCTGCCGGGTTTGGGGCAGGATGGAGAAGTGCTGCTGTCTCTGCTCAGTGCACCCAGGTGGGTGCGGGCTGGTCGATGTGGTGTCCCCGGGGTAGCACTTCTGGCCGGGGACATTGTGCCCACCTCTGTGCCTGGAGCCATGTCCCCAATCACGGTGCTGGTGTCAGTGCTCCCAGCACAAAATGTCAAACCATGCAAATGAGGCTGCAGGAGAGGCTGATTGAAGGGCCCTGCCCCGCCTTGGAGTTGCAATCAAATATGCAAATGGCTCCCGAGGAGGCTAGTGAAGGCTATTAATAGCGGGGGATGAGGCTGTGAGAAAGCAAGGTGTTCCTTGAGAGGATGAAGGTGGGGGCTGAGCTGGCTCAGCTTGTCCCTCTGCCCTATATGTGCCACCCCGGACAAGCACCTGCTGAAGCCCAGGATGAGGTGGTGGATGGTCCCTGTGGGGAGCCCATAGACACAGGTATCATTTTGGCCACCATGACCCTTTGCAGGGCGGGTGCTGCCTGAGTGCCTGTGCTCCCACCCAGCATCCGGAGGGAATGGCCTGTGTCTCCATGCCAAACAGCCGGGAAACCCTGTGGGGAAGTCACAGTTGCTGAAAATGCCGGGCTGAGATTTTCCCCTTGGGGAGTCTAACCTCAAACAAGGAGAAATTAGGTACCTGGGGTCACCTGGGTGCTGCTGGGGGTGGGTTGCTGTGGCTTGGTCTGAGACGGGGAGCTTGGCCTGGTGCAGGCATCACCATTTCAGTGCAGAGAGAGAGGAGGGGGCTGAGGAGGGCTCCTCCCAGCCCCCCCTCATTCACGTTCTACTTTCGTCTCCCCTTCTCTTGTCTGGTTTCCTTCCGTTGCCATCAAAGCAGAGGATGTCCCTCTCCTGCCAGCTCGAGTGTGAGGCGGGTTCCCACGGTGTCACTAGTGGGGACTAAGCTGTCTCCAGCTGGCGCAGGGGTCTCAGTGTGCTTGGGGCCCCACTACAGCCCTTCTGCCCTGTCTCACAGGTTTTGGGAGCCAGGAAGCACCTGACCTTTTTAGAAAACTGTGGAAGTAAGGCTGGAGACAAGAGTAACTAATTATTTAAAATCTGAAACTGGAATAATTAGCCCAATTAACAGTCTCAGGTGATGTCTTATTCCATTTGATGACGGCCTGAGGAAGGAGGAAATTAATTAACCTGTCAGCCTGACGTTTGTAGGTCACTGCTGGCTCCTCATGCCCGTCCAGGTGGCACCAGGGATGGTTTGGGGGACCCTGTCCTGCTTGGTGCAAGGGCTGTGCATCTTTTGGGGGCCTGGGTGCAGGGAGGGGAGAGGGGCTGTGGGTGAGCCCAGGCACCAGCCAGGGAAGACAGGATGGGGGAGAAGGTGCCCTGGTCCAAGGCCGGGGTGATGGGCAGGGGGATGGGGCTTGGTGTCCCCTGGGGAATGCCATCGGTGCAGGTTCGTTAGTGAGGCAGCAGCTGTAGGCCTTTAAGGTTGCTGTGGAAACGGTGCTGCTCGTTACCAGGAGGAGCCTCCTGCCTCCCACAGCCGTGGGAGGGGGACCCCACCTCGGACACCTGGGACCTGCAGACCCCTGTGTCTGGGAAGGGAGATGGCCGTGCAGACGCAGGCTGGTGGCATTGGCTTTGCAGCTCCCCACGGGCCTCTAGCATGGACCCCCTGAGCTTATTCTTGGCGTAGCAAATGGTGCCAGGCAGGGCTGTAAATGCATGCACACGCATGGACACGCATGCATCCCTGTGCAGCACTGGGTGCCAGTGTGCACAGCTCCCCGGGCAGTACAGCCATGCCCCTGCACCCCCTGGGGACCACATCCTCACACCTCTGCTGGCACATGGCTGTGCACGCTGCTGGCCTGGGGGTGTGTGTCCACATACCTGCCTGCACCCCAGCCCCGTCACCTCTGCCCAGCCTGGCACTGGGACCGCGGTGCCTGCCCTCCCTGGCACGGGGACCACGGGTTGCAGAACGTGCCAAGGCAGAGCCCTTGGCTTGCAGCCCTCCGGGCGGCTTGGTGAGGCCTCGGTGCCACTCGCAGCTCTTAGAGTTTTAATGAGGTAAATTGTATAAAAAGCTCCGTTTGCCCTAAATGCCCATCCCTGCGTGAAGCTGCTGCGGCACAGCCTGGGCCCACCCTGGGAGCTGGGCAGGGGGCTGCGGGGCTGGGCACACGCGCTTGGGCTGAGCACGTGGCAGTGGCAGGAGGAGGAGGACGAAGGCGTTTTAGCACATTTGCAATCATTTCCCTCCTTCCCCCCCATCTTCCCCCCAGGTTTACAGCTTACCTCAGCGGCTTATCAGCCTCCAATCTCATTAAATCAGGCAAATTGTAGCATCTGATATTTTATGGAGATTAAGGTGTGCGCCCAGACTCTATAATTATCGGCAAAGATGTATTTACAATACCTTGTTGCTAGTAAACAAAAAATAACTTCAGATCAAAGTGCTTTTACAGGGAAATAAATCTGCCGACAGAGCCCCGCTGTGCCGCGCAGTGGGGAAACATCAGTGCTGCCTGGGGCAGGTGGGCATCATGAGGGGACATACCAGGGGGGTGATTTGGGGATGTCCCTGCTCCCATGTGGCTGCTCTGGTTCCCGTGTGCTGGGGTCACCCCCGGGGTGGTGCCCTGTGCCTGGGTCTCTCTCGCTGGCACCCACCCCTCTGGCTGTGGCTCCGCCAGGATGGGGGATTTCCACTCTGGAGATCTCCCCGTGTCCCTGCTGACGCAGGACTGGGATTTATCACCACAAGCCTGTGAGCTCTGGCAGCAGTAGCACCTTGCCCCTCGATTTTTCACCGCGGTGGGAGCTCTGCGGATTACCGATGCGGTGATGCTGGTTTATTGCTGCCTGAAGTGGATTTATCAGCACGGTGGGGCCTGGGCTTGCTGCCGGTGTAAATCACTGCGTGGTGGCTGGCACAAGCACGGTGGCTGCCCCCCTCCCCACCCACCGGGCCAGGGCATTCCAGCCCCCCTTGGGGGGGGGGGGGTTGTGGCTGGTTTTCCCGTGGGATCGTAGCCTGCACACCCCGACTTGGCTGCTGACATGGCCATCCCTGCCCTGTCTCACTCTCCTGCTCGCTGAAATGAGAATAAGATGGTGATAATGCTGCAGACGTCCTCTGGAAAGGGCTCTGAGGCAGATGAAAAGCCCTACTTAAGAGTGAGGCCATTATTATTAATAACTTGGAGCGAGGCTGTAAATTCAGCCGACACAGCTATTACGGGAAATGAACCTGCTCCCGTACCGGATCCAAGGCTGCCCGGGAGCAGGATGGGGACAGGAGAGCGGGGCTGGATGGCCTTGTGGCTGCTGGCTGGGTTATGGCCACAGCCTTTGGGGCAGCATGACCAGCGGGGGCAAAACCTCTTGGCAAGCACCAGCTCCATACGGGCTCTCAGAGATGATTTCTTGGCCTTTCTGGGAAGCTCAAAGTTGTGCAGGAGGGGTCCTGGAGCACAAGTCTCCCCCCCAAGCAGGAAAGGATGTGGCTGAGGTTTCCAATTAGGCTGAGGCCTGGCTGAAACTCAGGACAGGAGTGTCACAGGCTGTGAGGATCATGGCAGGGGCTGGCACAAGGGCTGGGTGCAGGGAGAAGGGGCTGTGTTGCTGCAGCCAGCATGGGGCTGAGCAGGACAGACTGCGACTGTCCTGGCACAGCCTGGCTGTGCCCATCAGGGGAGCATCCGTGGGAATATTACACCTTGGCAAAGGTTATATTAAAATAAAAATAACCCGGTGCCGTTTGTCACCCAGCGCCTGCAGCCAGGTCAGCAAAAGTCAAAGAACTGCTGTGGCTCCCGTACCATCAGGATACCTTCACTGCTGGCATTGCCACCCCATGGATGGGGCTGCCCTGGGGCCAGTGGGGTGTGGGTACCCGGGATGGCAGAGCTGGCTGTGGGTCTGGGCAGGGGGTCCTGTGGGGACGTGGGGTGACGCTGGGCTCATGGTGCTGCCTGTGCCCAGCTTGGGAGCTTCTGCAGGGGAACGAGCTTTGATATAAATATCTTTTTGCTCAGCGCACGACCTACTTTCCAGACAATGCCATTAGCCTCCCGACTCCCTCATTCATCTTCCGCCGTCCTCCCCCAGCCCGCCCCACAGCAGCACCCGCGCCAGCGCTGCACACCCAGCCATGGTGCGGTGAGGCAGGATGGGTGCCTGGTTCAGTGACACCGTGGGGACCCCCGTGCTGGGGGTCGGGACCAACTGGCAGCCCCGTGACTGGCGGGGGGGCCCTTGCTGCCTGGCCCCTGCCCCTGCTCTGGCCTGGCAAGGGGTGGCCAGGACCCTTTTGGGGTTTTTCCACTCCATCCTGGAGGGCCCTCAGCTCTGTTGTCCCTTCCCCCCGCCCTGTTCCCTGGCACAATCTGTGCTCTGGCTGGCAAACAGCATCATCCAGGGAGAGCCTTGATGGGGACCATCCTTGTTGGGGCAGGGGGGAGTGTGGTGAAGCAGGCAGCAGCCAAGCACTGGGTTGGCCCATGGGCAACGTGTCAGGGCCTAAGCTCCCCGCAGAGCATCCCTGGCACTGGAACCACACACGTGGCTCATCTGGGGATGGTCCCTCGGGAGCTCCCACGTGGCGGCAGAGGCCGTGCCATGCAGTTGGTAGGCAGTGAGCGGCTGGTGGGATTAGGGGCAGGGTGGGCAGAGAGTGCCCAACCCCACCGACGTGGGGCTGCCTGGCCCCTGGTGACATCCCTGGCATCAGTTTCCTCCTGAGGGTTGGAAACGCCTCCCCAGGAGGCAGCTCCTGGGCCCACAACCCGCACACCTCCACAGACCTCGGGGCCAAGCCCCTCTCCTCCCCTGCAGCTAAAATTAAATATTCAATTTGTATTGCTGGTAAAGCCTGTAAATCTCTTTTATCTCTAAGCTCTTGTAGCAGGAATATCGGTGGTGTAATCTCTGCGGGGGCCTGTCCCACCACCCTTTGCAGCTCCCTGGTTCGGACCATGCTCCCCTTTCCCCATGTATCCCCATGGGATGCTCTGGGGGCTGGTGGCAGAACGGGACCCCAGTGCCTGTGGCAGAGCACCACCATGGCACGTGTGCTACCTGCTGTGGGGGCAAGGGCATGCACTGTCCCCATGCTGTGTGAGATGGAGATACCAGTGCCCGGGTGACCAGCATAGTCCCACCAAAGTGCTTCCCATCCCCATTCCCAGCTCCCTGCTCACCAGCCATGTACCCCCCCCTGCTCTGTCCCCCCTCCAGGCCTGCGCTAAGAGCGTTGTGCGGAATTATGTATTTAAATATTTAGGTTTTCATCAGCTTTGCAAATTAAGCCCATCCATTAAAGCAGCAGTTTGGATTCTCCACTGGTGAGCTGGGCTGCACCGTGCCCCGGGCTCACTGTGCCTGTCCCAGCCCCGGCGCCGAGGGACCTCGGGGGTGGGATCCAGCCTGGGAATGGGGCACGGTGGCTCAGAGCATCCCTGCCGGTGCAGGGACTTTGAGCTCTTGATTCTTGCCATTCTCAGGTCCTCCTTGTTGGAAACCCTGGCCCCTGCAGCCCTGCTGCAGGAAGAGATGTGGGACGGGATGGCGTTGCAAAGGGAACTGGTTGGGGTTGGTGTTCTTTGAGGTCGGAGCGGAGGGTGTTGTGCGCCAGGGACAGCGGGGTGCGGAGAAACACTGGTGGGAGGTGAGAGCCCTGGTGGGAGCAGAGCCGGGCATGGGCAGGGCATGGCCAGAGCTCCTCACCAGTGCCAGGCGCAGCGCTAACGCCGTGCTGCCCCGAGATCACCAAAGCAGCTTTGGAGCAATCCCCGGCTTAAGTCATTACACCGTGTGGCCCGTGAGATAAGTGGCTTTTTAAGGCCAGACAGCACGGCCCGTCCTGCCGCGGAGCGGGCTGTGTGAGGGTGGGGAGGGCCAAAGGGAAATGGAAAAATGGGGTTCACCCAGCACTGCTGCCAGTTGGGAGCCCTGGCATGGCTGGCAGCACCTGGGGGGGCTGCCATAGCCCCCAGAATCCTGGAAAGGGTCCTCTGGCAGAGCCAGGTCTAACTCCTGAGAGATGCCTGGAGCCCACCGCCTGCCTTGGGCTCTGCTTGGTGCTGGAACAAGGGGCCCAATGGGGATATGGGCAGAGCCCCCAGGATGACCATGGTGTGGGGGGATGCCCCCACTCCTCCCTTCCCATTGCTGCAGGTGAACATTGGTCTGGTGTCAGCTCTCTGTCCTGCTCAGCTCCCCCGGGGTCACCTGCATGTCCCCCCATTCCACCAAGTGCCAGAGGGGCACCAGGGGGGTGTGCTGGATGCTGCCAGCCCTGGGCAGCATGGGCAGATGTTGACCACATCTGTGGGAGGGAAGCTGTCTGTGGACATAACCGGTGATGGGTGCTTATCCGTGCGGCACAGCACCCATGAACCCTGCTCCAGCTGGCATGGGCTGGTGTCCCCGGGGCCCTGCCTGGCCTGGGGGTCCCTCTGGGTGGGTCTCCTGATTCAGTTGGGTGGATTCCTGCTGCTCTGGCTGTGGGGTCCCACCTCTGGCAGCCGGCTCCTCTTGTGCCCTGTCCCAGCTTCCGTGGGCAAGATAAGCATTGCTGTGGGGCTGAAGGTGCCTGTGCCTTGGGGAAGGTCATCCTTGGCCAGTCATGCCTCCGCCCGCGCCCAACCAGGGATGGCATGGCCTCTTCTCTGTGCCACCTCTTTCCTTCTTGGCCAATTTCTTTGTAGGCTCTGGCTGCCAGTCCAGCCACTCCCCACTTGTAGAGGGCTTTTGAAGAAGTGGCTCCTCCACCAAGATCCGGGTTTGGGCTTTGCAGGGATGGAGCACCAGGTTCTCTTCTCCCTGGCTTTGCCCCGGCAGCTCTGGCTCCTTCCAGCTCCAGGATGCTCTGACTCCCTTGCATGCCCTGGCACAGGACTGTGGCTCTTTTCCTGGGGGAATAAGCTCTGAGGAGACCAGGGTGTCCGTGCAGGTGGTGCTGGGCTGTGCGTGCCATGCAGGGCAGGGGGTCCCACCTTCCCCCCCGAGGCGATGGCGGCCGGAGTCACCTGCGTTGTGGCGGGGAGTCCCGGTGCTGGCGGCTGTGCCGGGATCCCTGGCAGCTGGGGCACGTCGTGGCCGTATTTCCTCGCTCTGCTCCAGGAGTAATTGCTCAGATGGGGACTTGGGGCAACTCCCATCCCTCTCCCGGCATCGTAATGAGTCAAGAAGACTCAAAGACAAATGGCTCATTAAGAAGCAGTGCTGCATTGCAGGATTTTTCATCCCACCAACCGCTGCATCAGCAGAGGCAGCACCTCTCGCGCTCTCTCTCCCCAGCCCTGGAGAAGGAGCTGTCAGGCAGCCGGAGCCGGTGCCAAAATTAATCATGTGCCTAAATTAATCATGTGCCTAATAACCTGCCCCTCCCGTCAAACGGCACGTCCTCAGCCTCACTGAGCATGGAGTGGGGTGGCAGCACTGGGCTTGAGCCCAGGGGTACCGTCGTGGTGCCTGGGAAGTGCCCATGCTCAGTGAGGAGGGATGTGCCGGGGCAGGGCTGAGCCAGGGGAAATGTCCCCAGGCATCAGGGTGCCAGGGACACCCAATCCAGCTCCGTCAGGGTGCCTGCTGGCCGTGCTGGGCAGCACGATGCTGCCAGCCCCTCTTAGGGACCTCGGTAAACACTTCTTGCTCTGCTCACATTCGCAATTTTTCAGCTGGTATTTGTCCTTCATGACTTTTTTAAAAAATCTCACCTCAGCCCTGATTTACAGCAGTGGACGGTTGGTTCCTGCCCCTTGTGAACTTCTCCAGGCACTGCCCGCCTGGTTTTCTTGGTTTCCTTTCATTAACAGATTTGGTTTCCTGATTGCATTGAGCACACTTGCTGCCATCTTTGCATCCTGCTCGCCCCCTTTCCCTTTCCCATTTCCCCCTTTCCATTTTCCCTTCCCCTTCCTCTTCCCAGTTCTTCCCTACCCTGCTGACGAACCTCTCCCTGACAACACTCTTCCCCTCCTGACAGAGCTAATGAACCATCGGTGAGCTGCTTTCAGCTAATTCAACTTTTAAGAAAATAATGACCCAGTGCAGAATTATGTACTAAATTAGGTGATCTCTTACTAAGCCCCTCTTTATTTATTTTTTTTTCCCCAGGCTGAGTAAATTTTACTAATACAGCCTAATAAAATAACAGAGCAATTAGTAATAAAATAAAATGTTTGCTTTCCACAATCCTTCTCGCTTACAATGAGTTGGGAGAAAGTAAATAGATTAAGAGCGTGGTGGAAACGACCTGGTGGTGTGCCATATTTATTTTCTTCCGACAACCATAGATCAAATTTTTCTCAGCTCCTAAGTGGGAAGGCCACTTATTTATTTTTTTATTTTTTATTATTTTTTTTGTTACTCAGGCTCCAGCTTGTGCGCGGTGCCGGGCGCTCACGCTGCGTGTTTGTTCTCTCCTGCTTTCATCCCCAGCCATAAAGATCCCCAGCAGGACCCGTGCTGGCAAAACCTCGTGCTAATTTGCAAAGCAGAACGGGCCGAGCTTGTGCTTCTGCTGGGCTGGTGGCTGGGGGAAAGAAAAAAACCATAAAAATCCCTTTGCTCGCACTGGAAAGCTGGGGTGGCGGGAGGAGGCTTTGTGGAGCATATGGCCGGATCCAGAGCAAATCAAAGTCAATGGCAAGGTGGCTGCTGGGCCGGCTCTGGTGCCCGCTGGCAGGGAATTGCATAAGAGGATGGGGCTGGGGATGGTTTTGGGGCTAAGCTGGGTAAAACACGTGTCTGCGGCCGTGCGGAGCCGTCCCCATCGCTACCGGTGCAAGCAGCGCTGCCTACAGGGTGGCCTCAGGGGAGGAGGGAAGGCTGAGCTGCTAAAAAAATTCATGGGGAGTGGTGTCATGCTATTTTTGGGGAGGAACACCCTTGCTCTTCCTCTCTGCCCTTTATCCCCCCTCGTGTCACTCCCCCAGAGCCTGCTGCCCCCAGGAGACCCAGCGTGGAGGAGCCACCGCCAACCGGGGCCATGAAGACAGCATCCCCCTGAGCGCCGGGCGGTAAGTGCCACCCATGGGCTTTGCTGGGATTTCGGCACCCACTGCCTGCTGTGGGGGCTGCTTGGGAAGGGTGGGGTGATGGGACCCCCTGGGCATGGAGCTGTCGACCCCAACTCTTGGGGTTTGACCTGGAAATCTTGGAAACCCCACACCCTTTGCCAGGGCGGTTTGCTGGGAGGCAGAACCACTTCTGGTGGGTGCCCCTAAAGGGAATTAAGCAAAGGGGCTGAATATTGGCCTGGCCCCCAGCATGGTGGGGCTATGGACCCCTCTCCTCCCTGTGCTGACCCTCATGGGAGGGAGAGACATGGTGGGAACAGGCGTCAGAGGGAAGGTGGCAGAGGGAGGAATTGCTGGTGGGAGTTGCTCCAGGCTTTGGATGCAATAAAGGCAAGAAGTGAGTTATTTGTAATGGTAATTACGCTCTTCCAGTTTATCCTAGCACATAATTGTGTGGGCGGTAGGTTCCCACTGGTGGTAATTACCCTGGTGTTAAATGGCACAAAATTCAGCCGGGCTGGGTTTTTCCCCCCCATTTTGAGTCTGAGGTTCGGTGTCGCACGTCCCCTCCTTCCCAAGGGCCGCGCAGCGTGAGCTGTCGTGAGTTCAGTGCAGCTCTGGCTCTTGGCTGCTCTGTCTGCCCGTGAGCCACCCTCCATCCTGCTCCCCCTGCCCCACATCGAGCCCCTCACCTGTGCTGCCCACCCTGGATGGGGGAATGGAGTGGGGCTCAACAGCTTCTCCTGTCCTCTGCATGTGGCCATCCCTGATGACACACAGGGATGCACACCTTTGGCCTGTGCTGAGACCCACAGGATTGCTCCCAACCCCTTCCCTATCCCCAGGGTGCCCATGAAGGGACCAGTGGTCCCTGGACGGGGTGCAGGCACCTGCGTGGCTTTGGTGAGCTGGTGCTGGCTGGGATGTAGCATCCTCTGCCATGACGTGTCCCCATCCTTCACCACGGTGTGTCCCCATCCTCTGCCACACATGTCCTGTCCCCATCCTCTGTCATGGCATGTCCCCATTCTCTGTCCCGCCCCACACCCTGTGGCTGCGGTAGAGCTGCGGTGATGCCTCGCTGGTGCGGTGGCGGGGCCCAGTTTGTGTAATTCCTCCACCAGCTGAGCACAAAAGCCCGCCGGGCTGGTGGTGACGGGCTGCTCAGCTATTTTGACTCTTCCTTCCCGCGGCAGCAGCAATATTTGGATCAGCTGAGAGCTGAGAGCTTCCCTCCCCAAGCAGGAGGTGGTAGCTCAATCCATGGAGGCAGAACTGGGTCTGGGAACCCATCTGTCTGTCTGTCCCTCCGTCCATCCAGCTCGATGCCAGGGCAGTGGAGGCAGCCCCCTCCCACCCTGCTGTGCCCGCTCCTCGTAGCGGCTCTCCTGGGAGGGGAGAGACATTTCTTCTTTGTAAGAGGCTGCAGCATCCTTTGGTTATGATGCAGCAATTAAGGAGCTTCATTACAGCAGGAGTGCGATTGCGAGGGTGGGGTGGGGGGGGGAGTGGGGTGAGAGGCGCAGGACTAAGCCATCCAGCCTTGAGGCTGAGAAGGAAGAAGGTGGCAGCGATGGCTTATTAGGGCAGACGTGTTCCCCAGGCGCTGCCGCGGCCCCGTCTGCCGCTCGCTGCCAACGCTCGCCTCGCCGCCCACCCCTGGGACCCCCAGCCCCGCTCTGCTCCTAGCGCTCCTCAGGCATGCAGCCCCCTCATCCCCCCGCATCCTCAGCCCTCCCAGCTTCCCTCATTTCCACCCCAGCATGTCCCACAGACTCCCTGTACCGCGGGGACTGTCCCCCGGTCACCTTCCCCTACAGCCAGTCTCAGAGATGGGCTCCCCACAGCATCCTGCCCAAGTGTGATAAAAGGAGGGTTAATGATGCCTGTTAATTAGCCAAGCTACACTGGAGAATAAGTAATTTCCTTATTTACAGTCATACCGAAGGCAGAGCCTTTGAGGGACTGTAAGGAAGACAAACCTCTGTGTGGTGTGTGCAGCAGCCCCACTGCTCCGGTGTCCCAGCAGCCGCTGTGGGGCTCAGCCTGGTTTGATGCCGTCCATCCTCCTGCTTCCATGTGGGGAAGCTGTGCAGCTGCCTCTGCTGCCTGGCTCTCCATCCGTGGGGCCAGTGGGGCTGTGTGGGCCGGTGGGATGGCTGGCGGTGGGTCTCCATCCGCGTCTGGGCACAGCAGCCGGGGCTGTGTGAGGAGGATGGGCTGGATGGAGACATCAGAGCACAGCCCCCCCCGCCCCACACCCCGCGGCAGCTCATTAGCGGCTCTGTGAATCGCAACGGCTGAAAAACTCAGCCAGAACCGCTTTCCTAATGCAGAAACACTTCATAATATTTGGTGTCGGAGAAGAAAACAAGTTTCTGATGATGGCAGCGTGTCTTCCCTCACCGTCTGCAGGCCCTGCGCTGCCTGCATTGCTGCCGGCGGTGCCTTCTCCTTCTCTTCCCACCCTTGCATTGCCCTCTCCCAGCAGCTGAGCCAGGGGTGACCCTGGGTGCCTGGTCCCAGTGCCGTGACCCCTTCATCCCATGGGGAACCAGGTTTTTGGCACCTAAGCCTGTCTTCACAGAGGCTCAGCTGAGGGCAAATCCTGCCCTGGGAGCTTCCCAGCACCCTCAGTCTGTTCTTGTGGGGTGGTCCTTATGTTTTGACAACGGGGGGTGGGAGGGAAGGGCATGGAGGGGACTGTGATGCCATGCCTGTCCCTGTCCCCACAGGTGAGCCCGCAGGGACAACCCTGCAGGATGCCGAGGCTACGGGGTGGGTGCTGACACCATGAAGGGCTACCATGGGGAGCGTAGCCAGGTACAGCCCTCCTCCGGCCACCGCTGCCGCTGCATCCCAGAGGACTGCGAGCATCCTGCCAGCTACGTCCACCCCGGCCCCGAGGGCCGGCCACCGTACCTCCTCAGCCCCAGCGAGCCGTGTTCCCTGGAGCATCCCTACTGCCCGGTGCGGAGCCCCGGCGCGGCCAGTGAGTGCCCGAGCGGGCCCCTGAGTGAGCCGCCCTCCGCCAGCGCCAGCAGCACCTTCCCGAGGATGCACCACGCGCAGCAGCCCTACGACTCCTGCGACGAATGCATGGCGACCGCCCACCCCGCCAGCAAGATCAACCGCCTGCCCCCCACACTGCTGGACCAGTTTGAGAAGCAGCTGCCGCTGCACCACGACGGCTTCCACACGCTGCAGTACCCGCGGGCCGGCGGCGCCGAGCCCCGCAGCGAGAGCCCCAGCCGCATCCGCCACCTTGTCCACTCCGTCCAGAAGCTCTTCGCCAAGTCCCACTCCCTGGAGGCGCCGGCCAAGCGGGACTACAACGGCACCAAGATGGACGGCCGCGGGGACGGCTACCACCACCACCACCACCACCACCATCACCACCACCACCACCAGTCCCGCCATGGCAAGCGCAGCAAGAGCAAGGACCGCAAGGTGGACTCCCGGCACCGGTCCAAGATGATGGGCTGGTGGAGCTCCGATGACAACCTGGACAGCGACAGCAGCTACATGGTGTCCAGCCGGCACGCTGCCGACCAGGCCACCCAGTACTGCGTGGACGCTCCCGAAAGTGCCTTCAGAGACTTGACCTTGAAGAGTCTAAAGGGCGGCGGGGAAGGAAAATGCCTGGCCTGTGCCGGCATGTCCATGTCTCTGGACGGCCAGACGCTCAAGAGGAGTGCCTGGCACACCATGACAGTCAGCCAGGCTCGTGAAGCCTACCCCACTGCTGGCGGCACCGAGAAGACCTTGATGCTTCAGGAGGCAAAGGCCAAAGACCGAGCTTACCAGTACCTGCAGGTGAGGGGCCGGGCAGCTCCGGGGTCTGCCGCCTTGGATACTGCAGCCAGTGATGCTGTGGGGCGAGCTGGGGCTGGGACCCCCAGCCTGGGGTGGTACGGTGATGCTCCAGCTCCTCTCCATGTCCCCAGCACCTGTGCTCCATCCCCCAGTGTCCAACAGTGCTCCCATTGTCCCCTCACCAGTGCAAAGTCCTGTCTGCCACCTCCTGCCCCTGTGGACACTGGATTTGGGATCAGACTGGTTCTGTTGGCTCGGGGATGACGGTAGCCCTGTGCCCACTCCCTCCTCATGCTTTTATCCCACTTGTGCCTGGCTGGGTGCCACAGCTTGCCTTGTCACTGGGCTCCCTTCTAGGTCACCCCCCCCCTTCCAATTAAAAACTAATTAACTCTTCTCCCCCTTTCCCGGGGGAAGGAGACAGGGAGCAGCAATGTTGTGCTGGCCGGGGGCGAGTGGCGGCTGGGGTCCTGCTCTGCCAGCAACGGGGGCACTGGGGCAGGGTTACAGCCCCGCCACCCATGGGGCGTGGGGGATACCATCCCACTGCCACAGCCCGTGGGACCCCGTGGTGCCGGCGTCAGCGGTGTGTGGTGGGACTGGCAGCCGCCACGTCAGCCGGGTGGCCACACTGGCATGGGTGGGATTTGGCCCAGCCGCGCCTGCTGGGGGGGCTGCGAGGTGGGAGCGGCTGCACTGCCCTGTATTTTGGGGCCGGGGAGCCATGCTGGCACATGCCCATCAGGCTCAGGATGCGTGTGCACGCTGGGTTGGGGCCGTGCACGCGCACCGGGCTCAGGCTGGCATGTGCCATATGGCAAGCACAGGGCTCAGCTCTGCGTCCCGGCCGTGGGACCTTGGCCATTGCATCCTCCCACGCTTGCCTCCTGCCCCAGGTGCCGCAGGACGAGTGGAGCGGGTACCCAGCGGTGGGCAAGGACGGGGAGATCCCCTGCCGGCGGATGCGCAGCGGCAGCTACATCAAGGCCATGGGGGACGAGGACAGCGCCGACTCAGATGCCAGCGCCAAAGTGTTGCCCAGGGCGGCCACGCGGCGAGACAGCTACCGCCGCTCCTCCAGCGCCGACCAGGCCAGGACCAAGTAAGGACTGTCACCTTCCAGCCTTATCTCAGCACTGTGGGTGGCAGTGGGGCTGTGGGCTGTGGGTCCCCATGAGCTGTAGCTGCCCTTGGTGGGTACTGGCTGGGGGACATGGCTGTGCTGGGCTTCAGGTTGGGATCTGCTGCTGCAGCTGTGAGAAAAGGTTGGGGAGGAAAGGCATGTTCAAAAGGAGAAGACTGAGATGTGACCTGGCTCTGGCGTGTGACAGGCTGGCTCCTCTTCCCCAGCCCTGCTGGTGTACCCCTCTGGTGGTCCTGCACCTCTGGGGGACAGGTCCGTATCCTCAGGACAGTGTTTTGGGACAGTTAGGAGTGGGGACAGTGGTGGTGGCCAGCGGGAGCATCGCTGCGGCTGCATTTCCAAATGCTCTGCTTGAATGTGTTGCTTTTGGTGCCATCCC